>MCFE01000727.1:0-41797 GCA_002104905.1 Basidiobolus meristosporus CBS 931.73
GCTGACAACCTCCTTGCTAATATAGATGGTGGTGATGTTATGATGGCTACTTGCTGGTCTTCAAGTGCAGGTACTGCTTTTGCTATATTCTCATCTACCTCAGCATTACGGCCTGCTTGCAACTCCACATAGATTCCTAATTGCCTACCTGACTGAGAGCCTGGGGAGTTTTCATTCTTACCTCCAGTGGGTGCACTGTCCACAGAGCCTTTTTTGGCTGTAGCCCTGCATGTTGTGCTGAATGTCAAGGCAAGCTGTTGTCCAACCATTCTTTAGCTGCTGTCAGTGGTATGGTTTGGTTGGGAACCAGACAACTTTGGTTTATTGTTTGGTGGTGTATATATGGGAGTAAGTCAAACCAAAGGGAAATGGTGTTATATATGCACATGTATCTGGTACCACAACTTTGCTTAAAATGCTTACAACAGCATGTCATCATGGAATCTTACATAAATGTTGTTGCAATGTCTCAAATACAAGATTGCCTTATATTAGCATCAGTATTAACCAACAAAGGATATAATAGAGTTACAAAGTTGAGTGTCAATCTGTTTGCCCCATGGACAAGACTACTTTATATAATGCCATAAGTGAAGAGAAAAAGACCCTGTGCCTATTGTAGTAAGCTTCTCAGCTGTGAAGTACACAGACAGTATAGGAAGTATTACAAGGATCATGGCTAGTGTTTTGCCACACAAGTCATATTTGACCATTCACCAGTTACTATTGTACAAACACTATTTTGCCAGTCACTTGATGCATCTGTAACTGCACCTGGCTGTGCTTGTCACCTTGCACAAACTGAGAAAGGTGAGTTTGTGATGGCTTTAAGCTCACCCCAGCCTTCTGAATATGGCATGCAGAGTGATAGCTCTGAAGAAGCAGGCTCACTGATGGATCTTGAGCCTATCTTCCCTAACAACAGTATCCTGCATGAGCCCAGCAAAATCCCATTATGAAATGAGATAACACCTGTAGAAAAAATCCCAGGGATGCTTTATGGAGTCAAGTGAGCCTAGTGATCCATCTACTATTGAATGATGTGATGTTGTGGGCAGAGAAGTGGCACATTTCCACTGATATCAGTATTGGAGGCTTTGATGATTTGCTACTACTTCTTGCCAAAATCATCCAAAGATGCAACTTACCAGGTACATGGTATATATGGATAACAGTCATGCAGCCAGCAGCATTTGACCCAGAGACCACCCTGATACCAGCATGCATTAGCAGCTGCATGGCATTCACATCAGAAAATGCCACTATTGCAATGTGTCCTAATTATCAGGATCATATCACCGTTGAGGCTGTTTAAGAGCACAGAGGGACTGCATACATGCATCTGGTACTCAATCTCCATGACACTCTGAATCTGGCTCCTGTAGCTTGTAAAATGTCACAAAGATGCATGGCATTTTCTTGATCCACTGTCTCTATCTGGCACTATATTTAAATATTGGCCTGAAAGTAAAGCCTATAAAAGCACGTATAGTGCCTTTTAGTGCCAGCGGACCAAGAAAATGCCATGCATTGTTGTGACATGTTACTAGCCACAGGAGCTATATTCAGAGTGTTATGGGTATTCAGTACCAAATGAATGTCATCAGTCCTTCTGTGCTGTTACAAATCCTGTACTACATTGATCCCAAGGAAAAGGTCAAAAATGAATTTTCTCCAGCACATTTGGTAGGTCACAGGGGCTGCTTTGCATGAAGATGAAGAGCTATGTTTCATACTCTGTGGCCAGGTGTAGGTGCACTTGGCCTCCCTGGCATGCTATGGTACCCTATGAAAAATAATTTGATTCTGCAGGTGGATCCAATACATATCAGCCATCATGATCCCATGTGTAGACTGTCATAATACCAGCAGCTTGGAATTAGTGACCCTCTTGACAATGTTATGATGGGATTGCAGAAAATTTTTGCTAATTTTATTTCCAAATAAGGTGGTAAAACTTGACAGTGTTTGATTGGTGCTGTGACAATAATTGCATGGCATTGTTGTGGTATTAATGTGCTCTACAACTATTTTAAATGGACTTAACTGGCCAGGACATCCAGTTGCCTTATATGTCAAAAACTTGATGGTATTTCAACAGCTTCACAGCAAGTCTCTGATGGCATTATTACAGCAGTAAGGCAGCCTACAGTTAGCTCTGTATGTTGCTACCGTACCAAATGGTATTTCCTTTTTCTACCTACCTTGTGCAATATCATATATTCCACTGTAAAATCACCCCTCTTTGTTTGCTTACCCTCTAATACCTTGGGTATTCCCCATATAGCTCAAGTCATAAGAACTATGGCCTCCTGCTTAGTAACCTCTACAAACTCCCACACCTGCTGCAATTGACATACTTCTATCACCTCAGCTTTACATCTTTTTAGTGTGATACTTGCAAAGTTGCCATATACCTTGTACTGCTGGAAATGTATACATCTTGCAAACATATTCTTGGTTGTAGCAACTTCTGCCATGAATACCTCCTGAGTATCAGCAGAGAACTTCTGGTATTTAGCCAATATTTTCCTTCTACCTGCTGAATTCTAGCCCCCTTGTAGGTGCACTCTGGCTCTTGTTTGTGTGAGTTCTGTATTGAATGGTGTAAATGATGGCTTGTGACCATGAGAAATCCAGCAAACAATGTAAATTGTTGGTTTTAACATTAAAGATATTTTACATCTATTAGCAATGAATACAACTCATCATCATTTGTAAACATTGTTTTTCCTTTTGACAATATTACAGTTATATTACTTTTTTGTCAATACTCATGTGAATTTCAGCAGTCTTGTATTTGAGACATGGCACCCACATGAATCTAAGATTCAAAGATGACCCACCATAGTAAGCATTATAAACAAAGTTGTGGCAACCTATACACACATATGTGTAGCATTATTTCCTGTTTGGTTTGACTCACTTCCATATATATGCTGCCAAAAAATAAAGCAAAGTGTGTCTGGTTCCCAACCAAACCCCACCACTGACAGCAGCCGAAGAACAGTTGGACAACAGCTTGCTTTGACATTCAGTACAATAAGCAGCGCTACATCCAAAAAAGGCCATGTTGACAGTGTGCCCACTGAAGGTAATAATGCGGACTCCTCTGGCTCACAGTCAAGCGGGCAATTGAGAATCTCTGCAGAGCCAGAAGCAGACGGATATGCTCAGGCAGATGAGAAGGTAGCAAATGCAGTACCTTCAGTTGAAGACCAGCAAGTATCTGTCATAACATCACCTCCACCCATATTAGCAAGTATGTTGTCAGCTCATACCAAAGCATTAATGAAGCAATTAGGTGCAGTGGCTGAAAGGACAGATGCAATGGCCCAGAGAAATCAGGAAATAGTCCAGAAACAGGATGAGCGGATAAAAGGTAATAAGCAATCAATATTGCAAGTAGAGAAAGCAGTATCTTTGCTGAAAAGAAGGAACTAAAGTAGCTCTATGTCACAGCCAAGAATTGAGCTATTTTCCAATCTAACAGCAGAGGAGCACCATACAGTCTTTGAAGAACAACAACAGTGCCCAAAGATCAAGCTGACAGAAGAACCTATCACTGTGTAAGAGCAAGACAATATGGTGATTATACCAAAGCCTAAATATCAAAAGACATTGAAGATCCCTGAAGCTGTTGAGTGCAATAATGAAGAGTGGGCTAATACTCAAGAGACTGTCAGAAGTCTAGCATGCCATCACCTTAAGGCTGGCATACAATGGGACCATCAGGAACCCAAGGCCAAGCAGAATGAGCTTGACTTGTTACATGAGCATTAACCTGGATTCAAATGGGCAAATGGGCTTTGGGCCAGCATTGGTATGCTAAGAAAGTATCTTAAGAATAGTAGATACTATCAAAGGCAGAGGTACAAGGGTGCCATGGCTAAAAACCAGTTGCTTCCTCAAGAGCCAGTTACAAGCAGGGCCAAAAGCACCAGACAAGTGTCAAAGAGACATCAGGTAGCTGGAAGAGTACCAGTCAGGGACAAGCAGGCAGACATGGATGTGCCAGCACAACAATTGTCAGGGAAAAAGCGTAGTACCACTCAAAAAGCACTCAGTCAAAGTAGCAGTAAGGACCTGGTGGTGATAAAAACCTGCTGGTTTTTACAGGAGCCCATCACAACTACAGCAGAGAGCTCAAAACAAGCAGGAAAGAAACATCAGGTTGACAGAAGAGTGGCAGTAAGGGAGAAGCAGGCCAAAACAGATGTGTCAGAGCAGAATTTGTCAAGGAGAAAATGTAGTTTGTTACAAGAAGCACTCAGACATTGTAGCAGTGAAGGACCTGGTGGTGATAAAGGAAAAGGTAAAGGGAAAAATGTCTACCCAAGCATGATACAGGGAAGCATGTAAAAAAACTGTACTTCTTGCTAATTAACGCCACAAGCCTGGAACAGATCAAATCCCATCATACCCAAGAAGAACTACCAACAAGAAACAGCTGTTTTCACAAGAGTTGGAAGCTCAGCCAGTTGAGCTACACTCCAGCAATGTAGAGGAGTTTGCAGGAAAAGGCAATTTGTCTAACACAGTCTCCACATCCTCTGTTGCTGACAGAGTGAAGATCCCACTGACAGATAGGCTACAACATCAAGAACTCAAAAGACTATCACAATGCCTTCAGTAGAATTTTGGAGCATTAATGGGCACACTAAGAGGTTGCAGCACCTCTTCAAGAGCAGTGATCAAGAAAATGCACTTGAGTATTGCAAGGATTTATTGCAAAGACTGGTAGATGAGGTGCTAGACCTTGCAGTGCTGGCTAAAGACCAGGATGTGAGGGAACCAGTGTATGAACAGTGGCATTAAGTCATTGGGTTCCCACCAAAGTTGTGGAACCAGAGTTTTACAGCAGAAATACTTATTCAGTGGTGAGTATTTATGGAGTTACTTATTGAGTGTGGGGTTGGGCTTAATGTTAGTGTAGAGTATAGGGACTTGTATAGGTCAATAGAATTGGCAATTGAGGTACAACTGAAGCATCAATGGAAATAAATCTGTATGTATGCATGAAAAGTATGAGAAATGGTTGAGTCAGGAGGAAAGGAGTGTGAAAAAGAGGCAATAGCCAATCAATGCACACAAATGTAGGAGGTGATTGAGTGTCTGGGCTCTGAGAGTGAGCAAATTGGTAGGGAACCAATCAAAAGCCACTTATATGTTGTGATGAAAATTTTGACTAAGTTTTTGTGAAGTCTAGGGTGCAAATATTTTTCAATAGTCTCTGCATGGTGTCCTGATGGGATCAGTACCTCTTAGTCATGGGACTTTGAATTTGTGACAGCCTTTTAATAAGATCATTACAATATTTTTTCAAAGGGGCATCATTTGGCACTCATGGCTCAATGTGGCACCATCCAATGGAACAAGTCTATTATTATTACCCAAACACCAACACTAAGAACATCATCTTCCTGCAAAGAGCATGTACAGAAGTCAGCATACAATTTCAGCAAAGTTGGCAAGCTATAAGCCAATGGCCAGAATATGGAATTAATTGGAAACCAGAGATACTTAAGATAGAGGGTGTCTTCTGGTGCAAAAGCTTTCTACTGGGAGCAATGCATTTGCTTTTCAACAATATCTCTATACTGATGACCAACTTGTACATAGGGCATTTCAAGCTAAATGAGCCCTTTGAAATACCAGAGAAATTTGAAAGAACTGGCAAGATATTACAGGGTATTTGCTACCCTAAGTACTTCTCATGGGCTCCAATCAACATTCATACACATATGCAACAATACAAGTGCAAGGACTGGATGAACCAAATATGTATTTATTCAAGTGGCCTTCTGAAGCCATTTCTACCAAGAGTATATTGGAAGCATTGGGAGTCATATGTGGACATTGTAGGAGTATTTATTCAGAAGTGGATCACCAATGCCAACTTGACACATCTACAGCTTTTGTGTGGGGAACTTGAAACAGGATCTGAGCAGCTATACTACAAACATAAGTCAGAATGCTTAGATCTTTGCTGCTACTGTATCCATTCACTACTCCATCTTGCTTAGTATGTTGGGAATATTGGACCTTGCATCACCTTTTGGGAGTTTCCTGTGGAGCAGATGTGTAGGAAGATAGGAAGATAAGTCAAGTTGCAGGTATTACCATATCCCATTCTCATTAAGAACATTACCTTCAAGTCCATCTTGGATGTGATGATTTGGCACATGGAGGATAGCTAGGAAGTGTTGGAAATTATGGGGACAGATGTGCATATGGAGACACCTATGCCTATGGCATTAAGAAGCTAAGCAGCCCCAATGCATGGGTAATCAGTTAAGTAATGCACAGTTGAGTTGGGTGCAACAAGCAACTAATTTTCATTAGGAAAACTCTACCAAGATATGCTGGATTTCTCTTGGTCACAAGCCAATTTCTGCCCATTCAATACCAAGCTCACACAAACAAGAGCTGGAGCACACCTATAAGGGGGACTAGAATTCAGTAGGGGGAAGGTATATATTGGCTAAATACCAAAAAGTTCTTTGCAGATATTGAGGAGGTATTCAAGGCAGAAGTGGTTGTAACCAAGCATGTGTTTGCAGATGTATATGTTAGCAGCAATATTTGGTATAGGGCAACTTTGCAAGTATCACACTAAAATGCCATAAAGTTGAGGTGATAGAAGTATGTCAATTGTGGCATCTGAGTACATTTGTAGAGGTTAGTAAGCAGGAGGCCATGGTTTTTTTTGGTTTGAACTATATGTGGAATATCCAAGGTAGTAGTGGGTAAGCAAATAAAAAGGGGTAATTCTACAGTGGAATATATGAGTTGCATAAGGAGAGGTAGAAAAGGAAATACCATTTGGTAAATTGGTATGGTAGCACTATACAGAACTAGCTGTAGGCCACATACTACCATGATAATACCATCAGAGGCTTGCAATGAGGCCATCAAAGCACCATCAAGTTTTTTTCCACACAAGGCAATTAGATGTACTGGCCAGTTATATCCACTCAAATAGTTGTAGAGTGCACTAAGACCACAACAATGCAATGCCACCCTTGGCAAGACACTGTCTAAGCACTGTTATGTTTTTTAACTTTATTTGGCAGTAAAACTAGCCAAATGCCATTGTGATCCTGTCATAAGATTGTGCAGATGGTCATTAATTCCAAGCTGCTGGTATTATGACAGTCTCCTGACAGGATCTTGACAGCTGATCTGGATCAGATCCACCTGCAGGACCAAATTTTTTTTCATAGGGAACTCTCAGTGTCTCAGGTACTAGCTGTTAGGCAGACAAGCAAACATATTTTCCAGGAGGAGACTAGGCCAACTTGCATTCATACCAAGTTTGGTAATCAGCTGCTTGCCACTTTGACCAAATATTGCAACTGGAAATTTGAAGGAAAAAACCAGCTGAATGCCAGCACAATACCATTGGAATACCTTCAGAATGCCAGCTGAAAACCAAATGAATTTCAAGTTTAAGACTTTTCATAGGGTAACCAAGTCAGAAGAAATAGTATATTTTCTGATTAGAGCTACACGTATAATAATAGCAATCTCAATGGTAGGGTTAATGCATAACCAAATAGATTGAAACCTTTTTCTCCATGAAGTGACTTTTTCAACGTTCCCGCACATAGAGAACACAAAAATGATGGGATCGTATGATATAGGGCTATATGCGGCATGTAAGCTGGTTGCCAAGTAGGGGTATTAGGGGACTTTTACACTTTATTTCCAAGCAGATGGATGCTTGAATAGCTTAAGTATGGTAGCGCTTCAAAAGTATGCTGAGATGGAAACAAACACAGGTCATATACAATGCTAGCTTCTGTTAGCTACTTAGTATTCGCACTCGACAGTGGTAGCATATCCCAAGCGCTTGACGCATCTTCTGAAGAATCCTTCTCTTAGAGTGGGAAGAGTGCAAATCAAGCGATCTTCCAATGAGTTTGAGCCTCCGGAGTGCTTGAGGCAGCATTCCATGACTTCGTTGAAATCGACCTTAAATCCAACAACTTCACATGTCGAGTTGACATCATCAGCAGCACAGTACAATGCCAATCCGGAAACGAAGACGGCCTTGAGCAAGTTTTGGAACATCATCCTGAGTGAACTGCTACAGTGAAGGTGTGGTTAGTTGAGCAATTGGTAGACGGGTAGAGATGATAGTCCAGATGGCTTCTTACAGGGTTGGTTTGTCGGAGGGGTTTTCTTGTGTTGGAGCGTTATGCCAACCGCCCGCTTTATACTTGAAAACAGCAGCACCATAATTGCTTTATTGGTCAATCTTGGGCTACGATGAGATTGGAACCAGTTATTCTGAAACCCCCGAAATACTGCTCACCATTAATTGTGGTCATCAACCTGGACTTCTCTTGCCCAAGGCCTCATAATGTAGCATCATATAACATTAAGGTTATTCCAGTCACTCTTTCCGATTTAAGAGGTGGACAGTACCACTCTTCCATCAGGATTCGTTCACTCGGCGCCATCGTCCTATGCTACGGAGTATTATGGACCAATGCTCTCAAATGCAAATCCTCATGAGTGTGTCGTCAAAAGGAAATGATGTGCATTGCACATTACAATTTGGCTTGGTGTACTGCTTTCGCAAGCAACTTGGTCCCAAAGCAAGGGAATGTGTGACCCGATGCCATGACGCCTTTATCATCATTGTAGATCATGTAGCACTTATGATAGATGGCGTAAAATGGAGTAGCACCAACGTATTTGATTCGATTTGATGGGAATCTACTAACACAACGGCGCCATTAAAGTAGTACAAGCCACCATAGGCGACGATACTCATACTCATGCTCTTACCACACTCTGTACCTTGAATCGAATAGCATGACATCACCGGACCCATATAACATCTGATCGAAAAAGTAGAGTAAGCAGTTGAAGATCTAATGAGCGGCTATATTTTTGATGTGTCTAGACAACGTATATCCTGTTCGGACACCGCCACACCTAGCTAGTCTAATTCAAGCCCAACTGCATCTACCTTGTAGCTAGACACTTTGCAGCCAGAGGTGTATGGACACAAACAGCAGACTGGGTAAAATCCATAATGGAATGGGCGGGAAACTCCTACTCTACGCTATATCTCGGAGTAAACCTGAATTTTTGGATACATCTTGCTATGTTGCGTATGTAGACTTTATTTTCTTTCAATTCATTACTCGAGCCAATTCAAGTCAATCCCGCTTTAAAAGGAATGAACACCGGCTACCAGCAATACTAGATTCGTTTACCATCTAGTATTCGCAGTCAATAGTCGTGGCATACCCCAAGCGCTTGACGCATCTTCTGAAGTACCCTTCTTTTCCGGTGGGCAGAGTGCAGATCAGGTATTTTCCCTTGAAGTCTGAGCCTCCCATGTTGTTGAGGCAGCATTCCTTGATCTTGCCGAAGCTGATCTTGAACCCAGTAACCTCGCATTTTGAGTTGACATCATCAGCAGCACAGTACAATGCCAATCCGGAAACGAAGACGGCCTTGAGCAAGTTTTGGAACATCATTCTGAGTGAACTGCTGCAGTGAAGATATGGTTAGTTGAGCAACCGGTAGCGGGCAGAGAGAAAAGTCCAGATGGCTTCTTACAGGGTTGGTTTGTCGGAGGGGTTTTTTTGTGTTGGAGAGCCATCCCAACCCTCCGCTTTATACGTTAAGCAACAGCGCCATGACTGTTTTATTGGCCACCACTCACGCTAGAATGAGGTAAGGACTGGGTTTGCCAAAACCTCTGATATGCTACCTGATATTAATAGTAACAATCAATCTGGGCCCTTTCTAAGAGCACTAGAGGCAAGAATGGCACTTCACATTAGTAGTCGTTCAGTGCATTTCCATATCTGGGACCAGAGCAATTGGGCTATTTCTACCCTCATGTCACTACCTCGGAATTGAGACACCGTGTTACAATCCCCATGCCCTGAGTGCAATACAGTAGGGGACCAAAGAGGAAATCTCCACAGAAGTGATCATCCATACGCAACGATGGGCTATGCACTCTTTTTGGCTCTGATTAGATGGGTTCCTCTTACGAGCGAATTTAGACTTGGAGCCCCATGTTGTTGGCGTCAATAGAAATTGGCCATTGCTGATCGTTCAGCATTTTAATTGATGGCGCAAAATGACTACGTGTTGCCCAGGTGGTTCTGGCGGAGATTGGGCGATCACGGTAAGCAAATTGTCCTCTGGGAATATGGTGAGCAATCTAGGTACAAGCACAATGGCGCTGTAAACGTAAGACACAACATGAAGCAGCCCACGAATAGAGACTACTGTACCGTCCAACTATAACAACTGCGGAATATTCTTGCCGGCCAGTCATTGTGGAGGAACACTAAATTCTGCACCGCATCTTGGCCTCGATTGATGCTTCAGGCACAACTGACATCACTGGAAGATTGACTGTAACTCTTTGTATCTACAGATACATAAATATGTGTCAAAGAGCTCTCACATAGCACACAGGGCCTTCACTTATTGGTGGAATGAATGTGGTTTGTGAAAAATCCACATTATGGAGGCTTTGCATTATTACCGGGGAATCAGGATCCGAGTTCTTCTAACTTTACCTTTGAGGGTTTCGCCGAGTAGAAATAATGATATGTATGCCATGCATATCCAAGTCGGAGCGAAGCAGCAGAAACTGTTCTTGTAGAAAGGCAGCGGTAGAGTGACCAATCATGGATCACCAATGCTCTAGAGTAGGTGAGAAGTTAAAACGGAGCCAACACGAGGTGTCCCGAGTGAAACTACAATCATACCAGCACAAATAGAATTGGTGTGTAATACTGTCACTGAAGGCCAATCTACATCTCCATCTTTCTTGCTATCTACTTCACCTGTGCTAAGGGATGATGCTCTATCAACTCTCGGGCAAGCTGTGAAATAGGATTGTTCATTTGGTTCTCATTCAGCTTGAATATAGAACTCCCGGCGGGACGGCACGATGCAGGACACAGAGTAGATATTTTGCCAACCAAAAACTGGAGGGGTATCGACAATCAGGCTGGAAATATGAAGGCAATTAGCTGAATGTATGCCAATTCCTAATGCAAGACAGTCAACATAGTAAATGGAATCTTGATTATCTGAGAGTTGACAGCTGCCAATAGGTAACTCAATACTGGATTTGGGATAATGAACCCAAAGATTTGGTGGTTAGATGAGAATAAGCAACCAGGTTATGAATTCGTGCTTCGACCACAAAATACTGTTTGCCATGCATCGCTGAGACTGATGTGATATGGAAGCGTCGAGGAACCAAGGTATAGGGTCCGCCCGTTTTTTGATACTTATCCCGGTAGCAGAACATTACAACATCAAACCCTGTAAGCTGCTACCTTTGCTGCAACCAAGAGCCCATGTATCATCACCATAAAGGTACACAATCGAAGGAAAATATTACTGTACTTTGTCTTGATAACACCTATTGTTACAATCTCAAAAGCTACTTCCCCTCGTTGAGTCACATCTAGAACTTCCATTTATTTCTGGCATGGGCCAGGGACTCACCATGACGCGTGTTGCTTAGGCCCCGAGTTTCTTCAAACTATGAAATACGGATGATGGTTATTGATGGTCATCCCAATGATTTCGCGAATTGTTTGCTGGATACTAAGGCAGAGAAACAGCCACTTTCGTCTTAATTAGGTTCGATATTAAAGATACTCTCTACAGGCTTGGTGGAGCTGACGGTGGTTAACACGTAAGTCAAATTCCCAGGGTAGTAAGCAAGCCCGACCTTCTTCAGCTGCTTCCTATCTTGTAGACTTCTTTCGTGCTGAGCCAAGGATCAATACTTTATTGAGCTCATCAGGCCGATTACAATCATATGGATGGAATCATCAGGCATTTACCACTTGGGCTTACTTGAGACAACAAATGAAATGGCCAATCCTACCAAACTAAACCCCAAGTAGTTGTGACCACTTGTCCAGCAGCTCCACCGACACGGCTTTCCCACCACATGCAATTACAGTTATAGGGCCATCCAGCTCCAGCAAACGCTGCTCACGTCTATACACTATCGCCAATGAAGCGCCACAGGATGGTTCCACGAGCATGTTGTGATCGTTAAGAAAGCGCTTACAGGCGATCAAGGCTTCAGCATCTGTCACAACGTGGGAGGTGACTTTACCAGGATGATTTACAACAAGATCCCATACTCCTGTGGCAATATACCGTGAGCCTAGTGTACCCGCAATGGTGTCAATTTTGTCAATGACCACAGGCTTGTTGGCCAGCATCGAGGCGTGGAAACAGGCTGCACCTGTAGTTTCTACAGCCAAGACCGGAACATCGGACCAGCCTTGCGATCGGAGCCCCAACAAGATTCCACCCAGAAGGCCTCCGCCGCCTACCGAACAGACTATGGCCCCTGGTTTGGTAAAATTATTCTGGGTGGCGATTTCCTAGAATAAAGAAGGGAACCCAGAGCAGAGTCAGTTTCTTCCCAGATACCAATGTATTTTGCCCAAGAGACCGCACCTTTATTAAGGTTGAATTTCCTTCCCAAAGAGCCGGATGATCGAATGGCGATACATAACACCATTCTCCGGTCAAGGCCAATTCTCTGGCCGCCTTCTCTGCCGTGTATACGTTCTCTCCAAAAACCTGCACTTCTGTTCCTGGCTGAGCCCTTAGCCTTTCGATAGTTTCGAGGGCGCAGGTTTCGGGGACGATCACTTTCACCGGATAACCTAACGCATGCCCGGTGTAGGCCAAGGCCAAGCCTGCATTTCCGCCCGAAAATGTCACAAATCCTTTGAAAGGTGTTTGGGCGGTTTGGATGAGATGCTGAGCAAGATAACCTAAAGCTCGATTCTTGAAAGAGCCACTTGTGAGCATAGAGTAGGAAACGGTGGAGAGGTTTGGAATGTAAGTACGGAATAGATATAGTAGATAGGCTCTATGTCAATACGAGGTCAAAGGCTGTAGCAAACCACCCGCACATACCTAGGTTGAAAAGTCTCTAATTTCAAGAAAACATCTTTTCCCAGTTCGTGAGTAAGCGGACGCGAGAAAATATAGGGTGTGACTTCGTAGAGATTAGCTTGACTATTCTTGGTCATAGTAGATAGTGTTTCGGGTTTGTTGCTCAGCACTCTTTAATCGAAGCAAAGATTAATGAAGTTTAGATACAAAATGAATCAACGGATTTCGTACGTCAGCGAGAGATGGTGGTATGGTGGATATAGAGTGTCAAGGTGCCCAGAAATGCTTTTCAAGGTATGTATTTATGCTGTGGCTCATAAGACATTAATCATTCTACGATTACTCACACGATCTCCAAATTGCATCGTTTGTTGGCTGATCAGCTAACAGGACTGCGGTAACAAGTCTAAATATAATTAACGTGGGAATAGGCATTGCCGCATACCCGTGTACAAAATTCCAGGTTAGAGCACAAATATCAATGCAATGCAGGATTGTGGCTGGGCTCAAATACGGATTGCTCTAATGGAAATAGACGTTAGCGATTGTAAGTTTCAAGGTCTCAATTCTATATGATTGGCTCTTATAGAGCTAGAAAATGAAACTAGCATAGCGCCCATGGTATTAAATCACCACATCTTGTGTCCGATAAGGTAGCCATCCTCTGCTAACCAAGATATCTCAGGTGGTAAATACTGCGCCAGCCCTGCTTCGAGTCCAGCGAGAAGGCCTTTAGATTTTTGACCGAGCAACACCAACGGGTCCATTCCTCAACTCTCTAGTACGTAGACCCAAGTGTCTTGACCATGACCTTTTCTCGCGAGCCCTTTCAAAAGTCTTTTTATGTCGGTGATTTCGACATTGGGGCTCCTCCCAAGACACTCCGAGAGCTTGAAGTGATGAAGCTAAGTGCTCATCTCCGTTCGAAACTGGACTGGCATAATAAGATTCACAACCCTGAAATCATCTACAAGTGGTCCGAAGAGGCTAAAGCTTATGGACTAACTAAAGCACAGGTCGACTTTGTTCTAGAAGAGTTGAAGTATTATGCCAGCTTAAGGGATGACGAGTCGGGG
Organism: Basidiobolus meristosporus CBS 931.73; assembly: GCA_002104905.1. Classification (NCBI taxonomy): domain Eukaryota; kingdom Fungi; phylum Basidiobolomycota; class Basidiobolomycetes; order Basidiobolales; family Basidiobolaceae; genus Basidiobolus; species Basidiobolus meristosporus. The sequence continues at coordinate 14,004 of MCFE01000727.1, forward strand.
ATCGAGGCTTCTGCAGTAGACGGTGTGTGGCAGTCTGACAAGCTGATTGAGGGTGTGTTGAAGGAGGAGCTGAGAAGGGGAGTGAGAGGACTAGAGGATATCCCTGAAGCCTATAAGGATTGGCATCCAGGCTCGAATAAACAAGTGTTGGACTTGGTACATCCGTCTTTATACTGCTTTGTCAGTGGCGTAACCAGGCAAATACCCCCCGGAAAGGACATGAATGCGGTGCTGGCATCTTGTGGCAGCGGAGAGATAAAGCCTCTACGCGAGGTTGCTGAATACTCAGACAACTACGCCTATTCTAGCAAGTACCAATGGCTCCCCGCTGATTTGTTTGTCAGTGAATCGGGGGACGTAACCTTCAATTCCTACATCAACAACCTCCATCCTGTATGGCATCATGAGCTCTACTCCACCATCTCTAAAATATTTTCTCGCTTTGTTCCTCTCTTCAACAGAGTACTCACTGATTTACGGCATCCTCGTGACAACAGAATAGAAGTGGATCCATACACATGGTACGACAATGACTCTAGCATGCCCGATGACGACGATGATGAAGCTATGGATGATTGGTATCAAAACCGTCTTCCTGCTCTTCCAGATGCCCCAGCCTACTCCCCACCATCTGCACCAGCTCCTTCGGATATAGTTGACCTCCGCAATAGCCACTTGCAGGTGATAGTCAAGATTGCCAACATCGAGTTGACCCCAGAGAACCCCGAGTATCCTGGGGGGACATGGCATGTTGAAGGAATGTTGAACGAGAGTATTGTCGCAAGCGGGATTTACTATTGGAGTAGCGAGAATGTAACCAAGAACGAACTGAGTTTCCGTGTGGCGGTAATGGACCCTGGTTATGAGCAGAATGATGATAATGGAATAGAGGCGGTGTATGGGCTGGTAAACAACGGCCCAATGAATCAGGTTCTGGGATCAGCAGTGACCCAAGAGGACCGCTGCATTGCATTTCCTAACACGCTTCAGCACCGTGTCTCTCCTTTCCGTCTCTCAGACCCCACTAAACCAGGACACCGCAAGATTCTTGTCTTCTTCCTTGTCGACCCAACAAGCACCATCCTTTCAACCTCAGTGGTGCCCCCACAGCAGCAATCATGGCTCGCTGACCAGCTATCTCCTATCCCACCGTTCAAGGAACTCTCGAAAGAAGTGCTTGATTCGATAGTAGACTTTTCGGAGTTGATGACACTACAGGAGGCTAAAAAGCACCGGGAGGAATTGATGGTTGAAAGGAAGTATTTTGTTAGCCAAAACAATGAACAGCTGTTTGAGAGGGAGTTTTCGCTCTGTGAACACTGAAGAGCTTATATATTTGCTAGATATAGATGGTTGGAAGCGATTGATACGCAACTTGGATTCTAAATGCTCGATTTTTCATATTTATTTACGAACACTCAGGATCCTTTGCAGACGCTTCAGATATAGGCCAATGCTTGATACCACAAATGAATAAACATCACGTAGTCCAAGGCCTTTTTCACAGACGGCAATTGATGCTGCACCTAATGGGCTTATCAGTACGCAACTTGTCTTAAGGTTCGAGATTTCTCAATTCAAGGTGGTCGTTTAGACTATGGGCACGAGCCGGGCAAACCGTCTATGTGGCCCATGATAAACAAGCCTCGGGTTTCTATAAAACCAACGACATGATTTATCTTAGTCACCTCAAGCGGCTACAGGTACAGACACGACATCACCAAGTTGACCTAATGATGAACGATACTGCGCCTTTCACTTTCCCGGCAGACACTAGTCTCATTCTTTATTAAGCGGTGCATTTCCTTGGATAGGCTGCTTATTGCGCTCAATTGGCCACTATCCTGGGAACTCTGAAGCTATACCGTTTTTGCTCCTTGCGGGCATGGATCGATAATACAGTGTAAAATGGGTTGATCGAGAGGTGCTGTTAGTTCCCTCCAGTCAGCTCAAGATTACCTAATCTACCTAATCAGAAACAAGTTGTAAACTAACTACGTGTGACTAGTTCCAGATGGATTGTTTGATACAGTCGCAGGTGCATGATTGCAAACACTTCGGTTGTTTGCATTCCAGGAATCATGATCAAATGATAGCGTAATAGCTGATATGTGATTGCACCAGGGCGTATGAAAAACACCTCCTGAAGAATATGCCAGAGGGTATCAACATGCCAGTGAACCGCCCTCTAACTGCTAAGCAGTATCAAAACATATATTTATATGGCTCTATGCAGGCATTCAAGTGAGCGTAATGACACTCTTCCTTACGAATCACTACAAACTGCTGTCCTACTAGCCTTCCAACTAGCTTTTACCTTCGTGATTCTTGGCTACATAGTCATCAGTAATACCAGAGAAGCAGTTGTTCATTTACAACCAAGCTGAATCAATCGGACTTGGGTATGGGTAAAAGCTCCAGCTATCGAAATCATAATCCCAAGATCAGTAGGAATGAGTATCACCCACAAAAAGCTCGCGGCAAATGCTACTACTGCATCGGGTTCTTCCTGTGCTTGCTCTTTGTTTCGGCGGGGATTGTCACTTTTCTACTGTATGTGCGAGTTCCAACCATAACCTTCAATGCCATTGCTCCTGCCGAGCAAGGAATAGCCCCTTTTGCGCTTGAAGGGACACAAACCATCGTTTTTAACTTCCGACTAAACATAACCGTCGTCAACCCCAATTTCCTGGGTGCGAGATTTGACAAGATCATCGCCACCGTGGGTGCTTTTACTGACACATCCACACCTCAACCGGACTGAACCAAACTTCCTTTTCTAGGGGTACCATCCTTTGTTACCCGGAGTGAAATTTGGCAACGGGACACTGAAAGAAGTGAACATAACCCAACAAAACTCCACCGTTTTATTGTTTCCATTCACTCTATACTACGGCAAACCAATGGATCCAGATGACAGAGTTCTGAAAGACATAGCTGGCAGATGCGGGCTGATCCCAGGCCAAGACAAGAAGCCAATCACCATTGAATACGAGATTGAGTTGTATTTCTCCATTTCAACCATCACTGGAATCGCCCCGATCATCCGCGGGAAAGCCGATTTCGAATGCCCCATTCCGGTATAGTGTGGTCATCGCGACGCTCTTCGTATGCGTACTAACGTTATTCCTCGGTTAGACCGGAGCGAATTTGGGACCACTAGGAGCCTCAATACTCGGCGTCCGCCCAACACCCACAGCCATGTCGTCTGAAAAACCTCCAAAGCAAACATCCACACCACGCACCTAGCTACAACCGAGCGATGAATTTCCGCGAAAAATTGTTGAAAATTGGCAATCAGCTTCCAAAGACCTAAATAAACTTATCTGTGTATATATCATTTATATCACCAACGCATTCATGTTCGGTGGATTGCCGATCAAACATTCGGAAATCGGTGCTACACCTTCAAAATCATCGATGTTGGAGGTTCACTGGGATCGGAATGGTTGCGTGCTCAGGAAACGCAGAGCCTATACAGGATTGATTTCAAGGGACCGCCAATAACCAGTAAATTGCCCAGAATACTCGAGCCTCCATCCACCAGCAAGGAGTAATCCTCTTGCATGTTTCAGAAACTCATGTAGTAGTTGTATGTGGCAACATACAAAGTGCCATCCATTCTCCTTACGGAAACACCATACGGCATAAATCCCATCGAATCTTTGTTTCTGAGATATTTCGCTTCATTCTCTTCCCCTGCGTATGACAAGATCAACAACACTCGTTTTGAATCCGTATTGAGTCTAAGGGTATAAATACAACTGCCACCTACCATACTTTACACATAAACCAATTGACATTATTTTCATGAAATTTTCATCCGCAAAAGCCCTTCTGATTGCTTCCACCTTGGCTGCAGTTCACACTGCAGTATTGGAGCGGGGATACAATACTCAGGACTACTCCGGCAATGGGGGAGGAAAGGTAGAAGCTTACGGAGCAGGCTCTGGTGGTAAATATGCCAGTGGCAGTGGTGGCGATTATAAAGGTCATGGGAGTGGAGGTGGTGATTATGACGGCCATGGTGATGGTGATTACAGTGGTCATGGTCATCGAAGTGGTGGTGGCCATGGAAATGCTGGTGGTGGCGATTATAGTGACCATGGAAGCGGCGGTGGTAGTAGTGACTATGGCAGTCATGGAGACGGTCATGGCAGTACTTATGGTGGCCATGGAAGTGGCGACGGCAGTCATGGTGGTCATGGGAGCGGTGGTGACTATGGCAGCCAAGGAGGCGGTCATGATGGCAAATATAATGGTCATGAAAGTGGTGGTGATGGTGGTGATTATGTCGGTCATAAAACTGGCGGAGGCGGTGACTATGACAGCCATGGAAGTGGTGGTGGCGGACGCAACGGTCATGACAGCACTTATGGTGGCCATGGAAGTGGTGGTGGTGGATACAACGGTCATGGAACTAGCGTAGGTAGTGATTATGGCGGCCATGGAGGCGGTCATGGCAGCGCTTACGGTGATGACGGACACAACGGCCACGGCGGCGGCCATGGCAGCGCCTATGGTGGCTATGGTGGTGGTGACAATGGTGGTCATGGAGGCGGTGATGGTGGCAGTGGCAGATATGACGGTCATAGTAATGGCGGAGGCGGTGATTCTGGGAGTCATGGCAGCGCTTATAGTGGCCATGGTGGTGGTGGTGATAATGGCGGTCATGACAGCGTTTACGGCGGCCATGGAAGTGGTGGTGGTGGTGATAATGGCGGTCATGGCAGCGCTTATAGTGGCCATGGTGGTGGTAGTGGCGATGGTGGATACGACGGCCATGGAAGCGGCAGTGGCGGACACAACGGTCACGGAGGCGGCCATGGCAGCGCCTATGGTGGTGGTGACAATGGCGATCATGGAAGCGGCGGTGGCGAATACGACGGCCACGGAGGCGGTCATGGCAGCGCTTATAGTGGCCATGGTGATGGTAGTGGCGATGGTGGATACGATGGCCATGGAAGCGGCAGTGGCGGACACAACGGTCACGGAGGCGGCCATGGCAGCGCCTATGGTGGTGGTGACAATGGCGATCATGGAAGCGGCGGTGGCGAATACGACGGTCACGGAGGCGGTCATGGCAGCGCTTATAGTGGCCATGGGAGTGGTGGTGGCGATGGTGCATACGACGGCCATGGAAGCGGCGGTGACGGACACAACGGCCACGGAGGTGGCCATGGTGGTGGTGGTGACAACGGCGGTCATGGAAGCGGCGGTGGAGAATACGACGGCCACGGAGGCGGTCATGGCAGCGCTTATAGTGGCCATGGGAGTGGTGGTGGCGATGGTGGATACGACGGCCATGGAGCTAGCGTAGGTAGTGACTATGGTGGCCATGGAAGCGGCAGTGGCAAACACGACGGTCATGGTAACGTCTACGGTGACAATGGAAGTGGTGGTGACGGATATGACGGTCATGGCAATGGCGGAGGCGGTGATTCTGGCAGTCATGGCAGCGCTTATGGTGGCCATGGAAGTGGCGACAGCGATCATGGAGGCGACCAAGGTGGTCAAGGGGGCGGTGGTGGTGGCGGTGGAGATTATGGAGTTGGTGGATCCGCCTACAAATATTAGAGCTTGGATTGAAAAATTCGGGCGAATGTAGAGTAACTTAATCTATCTTATTCTGTTCTATATAGAGATGCCACTCATGCCTTTTGAAATAAAGTATATTCGAAACTTGGAACTAGCACAATCTTTGCACACACATGGTGTATTCAACGTATGGTGACCAATCACCAATACAACAAAATGGCCAGGGTATGAGCTAGCGACTGGGAATTTCTTACAATACAATTCAGTGGATTTTTAATGGGCAATTGATTTGCTGATGGATGCGGTTGAAGAGATGGGTGTGAGGTGCTGCCAAGGGCTGATTGTGATCAAATCTCAGAAATCGAAACCCTCCAAGGGGCCCAAAACATAATTTGTAGCGGCGATAATGTTGATGGTGTTGATCACGTCAAGGCTCCTAAAATATGAGCCTCTTAGGATACATGGCGCGATACCAAGATGGGTTTGACGCAAACGACCGCTAACTAAGAAGTGTTGGTCTTCTCCGTCCTGGCTAATCTTAACGTAGATATAGCGGCCCAATCTCCACCATCCAAACCGATAAAATAATGCGTGCTTGAGTCCGGAGTATATCGTCTTGACCAGGAGAAATACACCGCTGACATACACCAATCTCTTACAAGTCAGCCGCAGGCTCTCTTCTCTGAGATGAGCTAGTGTGTGAGTGCGTACCGGCCTGGTCAATCTTGACCAGAAATTCTGGCACGGTTTGGAATACAACAACAGCAGGTTCACGCATGTCGAGAATTTCTTCACCAGCTCGAGGCGTGCGACCCACGCCGAAAGAAACTCGATTTGTCGGTGAAGCGCTTGGCAGGCCGGATGAAGATGAATCACATCGCTCTTCGAGCGTAGCGCTTTCTCTACGTCATATTGACTTTGGCAGTTCACTGCGAGGTTGATCTTCCCCTCCGTGACGAACAGGTTGTAGTCGTCTGGTGATAAAGGCTTCTGGAAGATGTGCTTTTGCACTGTGCTGGTAATCTTGATGACCTCTGACTCGGGAGAAACGCGTTAGTTCGAAGAAGAGAGGGGCCATGTCGGCAACATGAAATTCAAGGGGAATAGCAAATACCGGTGGGTGTCAGAGGGGAGAGCGGCGACTGGAAAATATTCATCTGCTCTAATATGGACATTTTTGGAAGAAACTTCATTCCCCTACGGCTCTGAAAAGGGTACACTCTACCTTCACCACACCCGCCGTCCACTACCGCAGCCGATTTTCGAAAATTATTCACCGGGTGATTTCGAAACAGATTTGATCGATTTTTATTGAGGGTCGGATTTTCAAAAAAAGGGTCTATCTTTTCAAGGTATATGAGGTATGGAAGCTCGCACCGGGATTCTTTCTCTTTTTTACTCACCACGGAACGTGCGTGCCATAGTCGGACCTTATAGTATCCTTTTTGATGTTGTGGCGATGATGGTCGGTGGGCCATCGTCAACCCTCTGCAAATCATCCATCCAGCACTGTGTCATCTTTAACTCGTACTTACTATCTAGCTTCTGTCCATCGTAACTACTCACTGACAGCATGTCTCGCTTGCCCGCCGCCCTTAACCCTACCGAGGAAGATATCCAACTCCTCCTCTCTGCCCAAAGTCACATCGGTACCAAGAACTGTGAGGTTGCCATGCAACCCTACGTTTGGAAGCGCCGTGCTGATGGCATCAACATCATCAACGTCGGTAAGACCTGGGAGAAGATCGTCTTAGCTGCTCGTATCATTGCTACCATCGAGAACCCCTCCGATGTTGTTGTCATCTCTGCTCGTCCCTACGGTCAACGTGCCGCCCACAAGTTTGCTTCCTACACTGGATCCCAAGCTGTTGCTGGCCGTTTCACCCCTGGTACCTTCACCAATTACATCACCCGTGCCTTCAAGGAACCCCGTTTGATCATCGTTACCGATCCCCGTACCGATCATCAGGCCATCACTGAGGCCTCCTATGTCAACATTCCCGTCATCGCTCTCTGCGACACTGATGCTCCATTGAAGAATGTTGACTGCGCCATCCCCGTCAACAACAAGGGTAAGCACTCCATTGGTTTGGTTTACTGGTTGTTGGCTCGTGAAGTCCTCCGTCTTCGTGGCACTCTTTCCCGCGATGCCGCTTGGGACGTCATGGTTGATATGTTCTTCTACCGTGACCCCGAAGAGGCCGAGAAGGAGGCTGCTGAGGCCGCTGCCGCCGAGAAGGAAGGTAACTGGGAAGCTCCTGTTGAAGCCGACTGGGATGTTACCGCTGACTCTACCGCTGTTCCCGTTGCTGCTGCCACCGGTGATTGGGCTGCTGAGCCTTCTGACTGGGCTGCTGATGCCACCGGTGCTGCCCAATCTTCCTGGGATGCTTAAAGTACTTGATTTAGTATGATAAATTTGTTGAATAAACATCATTTATTGTGACATCATCAACATATCTGAGTAACCAAGCAATCGTAGCAGCGAAAGCACATCAATACAACAAGTAAAACCAAGTAGTGTGTGGGCAGGATCGAGATAATTTATTTTACAAAGTACTTCTCAAGACTAGATGGGTGAATTAGGTTAGAGTTCGGAGTATGGCTAGGACTGGGTGAAGTGCTTACCGAGAATAACAGAGTCTCCACGAAGGAACATCTTGCTGATGAATCTATCCTTGTTGACGGGCTTGGCCTTCTTTTTACCTTTCCCGGTTCTTGGAGTTTCAGTCCACATCTAAACACATATGGAGAAGGGGCGGTTAGCTTTGAAGGATTCTAGTGAGCAGCGACGTCCGGTCCGGTAATTACTTCTTTGACGTTCTCAAGAACCATGTTGCAGTGACGATCGAACGCCTTAACGCGAGCCAGCAGCTTGCGGTTGTTGCGACAGTTGATCAAGATCTTGGTGTGGTTTTTGACGGCTTGCTGAAGAACAGAAAGTGGGCCGTTGTTAAATTCCTCCTCCTCGAGTTTCTGCAACTCCTCTTCAGACATCTCTGACTTTGGCTTGGTGCTACATGAATAACGTTCAGTTTAACAGCTTGTCGCCCCGTTCCAAATTCTTCTGCTTGCAAAATACCTCATGATGAACTTTCGTTTCTGTAACTGTAGATCTAAATGCCAAGTCCACAAGGCTATGTTCTCCTGGTTTGAAAAATCAGTTACGTGTGTAAAGCCCTCCCAACCGGCGCTCCAGAAATCACCCATCCCTATTGGTGGAGAGAGTTTTTTTTCTAATTACCATTGACACCCGATCCAGATCAAATTCGTCTGAAGCTCATGGCAACGATGTGGTGGTAATGAGGATTATTAGCTTATTCGCCAAAAACCCAAGGTATATGCAACTTTCCAAAAACCCCAAATCCTAACATTACTACCCCAGATATCCCCCAATTCTAGTGGGATTCTGCCCACGAAAAGACCGTGGAGCGCGGTGGGATTTCTGCTTTCTATCTTCGACCAAGTTATATTCGTCAGGAAAAATGGCATTTGCTTGGAGAGCTGCTAACGTTAGGTAGAGTGAAGCTCCGCTCGGCAGTTCATCGCTAATTCCTGGCTAATCGGGTTTCTATGTGACAGTTACCTTCAATATTCTCAAATCTGCGCTCGCGCTGTGCGCAATTCCTTGAAGAATGAACAGCGCCTTGTCGCTCAAAAGCGTGAAGAGCAAGGCCTCAAGTTTGCCAAATGGGCTAATGGAAAGCAAGGAGAATTGGTATGATGTAAATCGTATACTTTCTACAGTACGAATCTAACCTCGTAACATAGAACCCTGTCGTTGCTGAGGTCAAAAGCGCTTAAACACGCCTCAGACTGTCTCTAACAATAATTGCATTTCTAAACCTTTTCAAAATAAAAGCACTCTTTCACTCATGAAATGGAATCCTATGCGGCTTAGTTAGGGTCCCGTTGGTTGAGCAATTGTAGGTATAGAGCATGGCCATGGCTGGTTGAGAAACAACTGAATCGATGCAAGTGTAATCGGTGTGAACAATTACAAGATTTATTAAACAGGAAATCTTTTAGACAACGGTGCCAGAACTTGAAGCAATTCTGGGCCACAAGTCGGCACACTCCTTGCCAACTGGGCCAGTAATGGCAGAGCCCTTCATTTCACCCTTGGGGTTAACGATGACACCGGCATTATCTTCGAAGTAAAGGAAGACACCATCACGTCTGCGCCAAGCTTTACGCTGACGGATAACAACGGCGGGCATAACTTTCTTACGAAGATCGGGCTTTCCCTTTTTGACAGTAGCCATAACCATATCTCCAACACCAGCGGCAGGAAGACGGTTCAATCTACCCTTAATGCCAGTGACGGCAATAATGTAAAGATTCTTGGCTCCGGAGTTATCGGCGCAGTTGATGACAGCACCAACTGGGAGACCGAGAGACATACGGAACTTGTTACCTGCAGCACCTCCGCGTCCTAGAAACAGTCAAAGATCAGTAAAGGAACGACCAAACGTATCCGTGTATCTCCAATGACCAGTACAATGCATCCATTGAATTGGGATATTCTCTTCCACTGCTTGACATGCAGAGTGAAAGCAGCGACCATTCGAGAGTAGCACTGGCCTTTAGGCTATAAGGAATAATGACAAATATACATACCACGCTTAGACATTGTGATACGGAAAGTAGTGGAAAAAGAAGGAACCTTGGCGAAATGGACTCGTTTTGTCTTCTATCGATGGTCCGCGCTCGCCCTATTCCCGAGTGCGAAATTGGTGGATTTTTTTTGCATGATCTAGATTCCCTCCGCTAATGTGGTCTGCCTAATCATTCGTAAATCACCAATGATTTCCAGTGAATTATGGTTTGGGTTCGCCCTAAATATGGATCGTAAATGGCAAGATTCATAGACAGCATGTACGAATCTTACGCATACCGGTGGGATGCTTTAAAATGGTTCTACAGTTGGTTGTCTGCCATTTAGAGTGTCCGCCATCATGATAAAATCAGTCCTTATTTTCAATAACCACGGGAAACCGCGTCTCATGAAGTTTTATCAGCAGATTGTACTCCCTCTTCCTTTGTTCTTGTGCACGTTCTCGGGTGGCTAAAGTCTTGGTTCTAGGACGTCGCAGTGCAGCAACAAATCCTGAAAGAAATCTATTCCCTGGTATCCCAACGTTCGGATACGGTGTGCAATTTCCTGGAAGGAAGCACCATCTTGGGCGGGCCTGACACTCGCATTATCTATCGTCATTATGCCACACTTTATTTTGTGTTTGTGGTGGATTCTTCTGAGAGCGAGCTTGGAATTCTGGATCTAATTCAAGTATGAATATCGCGGTCTGTTTCGGAATATGGAATGGTAGATACTGAAAAAGCCTCAGGTATTTGTAGAAAGCCTAGACCGTTGTTTTGAGAACGTCTGTGAATTGGATCTGGTAAGACTATTGCCTACGTTCATAGACATGGTCCGTATTGGATTAACGCGGGGTTTCTCTCTAGATATTTCACTTTGACGAGGTCTTTGTATTGCGCCTTATGATCACATTGAACCCCGACTAACACCCAGGAAACTCTGCTTGGACACACAGGTGCAATATATTCTTTCCCAAGTGATCTCCGGTGGCATGGTAAGCGATCTTGTTCACCCGTAGACCCCTTCGTGCAGAACACTATTAAAGTATTCGTTTAGGTGGTGGAGACTAATGTCAACGAGATCTCCCATGTTATCCAAGAGTCGAGCAAACTCAAGAGAAGCGGCAATTTAGCCATGCCTTCGTTGAAGCTGGATCCTAGAAGAAACTTTATGTAGGAACGAAGAGACGGCCACAACCTCGCTACTTCCGGATCATCAGTAACTGCATGTATTCTAACCTATGCATCTCACCTCTTTATGCTCATTCCAACTCGAACCATTCCATATGTAAATGTCTATTGTGGCTTGTAATCTTAAAAATGCCTATTTATGAGTAAATGAATGCTTTTATATCATGGAAATCAAGCTAATGATCGCATTAGGGGAGGCCTCCGGAATTTGGTCGCCGGATCACATGACCAGGTATCAATTTCCTGGTGCTAACAGATGTTGGTTAGTGAATGAAGATGCCGATTGCGTCATGGAAATTTACGTCCTCCCACCACTGAAAGAAAATACAAGATTGCTTGGATAACTACTCAACAGACAGCAGCTGGCACATACTTCCCAAAAACCCCTAATACATAAATTCTACTACTTTGAAATGCTGGCAAACACTATCGCCGATAAAGTCATCGTTCACCCCCTGGTACTCCTCTCGGTCGTCGATCACTACAATAGAGTAGCTCGAAACACCAAAAAGCGTGTGGTTGGTGTGTTGCTTGGCCAGAAAATTGGTAACAGCGTTAACGTTGCCAACAGTTTCGCCGGTTAGTTGATAGGCTGAATTTGACTTCTCCTCTCGAAGATGAAGACTAATGTTTCCTTTTTCTTCATACTCCTTTAGTCCCATTCGAAGAAGATGAGAAGGATCCTTCTGTTTGGTTTTTGGACCACGATTATGTGGAATCTATGTTGAATATGTTTAAGAAAGTGAATGGTAGAGTCACTGATACTACCTTCATTTGTGTTTCCATTGCTAACCTGAGCTTTAGCCAAGGAGAAGATGATCGGCTGGTATCACAGTGGACCTAAGCTGCGTTCTGCTGACTTACAAGTTAACGAGCTCTTCAAGCGGTATACACCTAACCCAGTTCTCGTGATTGTGGATGTCAAGCCTAAAGATATCGGAATCCCTACCGATGCTTATTTTGCCATTGAGGAGATCCACGATGTAAGTCCGCTCGTATTTCAGAGCACTTAGAAAATGTGTTAACTTACTCGGTGTATTCTTGATAGGATGGTACTGCTACCACCAAGACATTCATGCATGTTCCTTCTGAGATTGAGGCTGAGGAGGCCGAGGAAATTGGCGTCGAACACTTGCTACGCGACGTCAAGGACAATGCGGTTGGTACTTTGTCCACTCGTGTTACCAACCAGCTTCAATCCCTCAAAGGATTGGGATCTCGACTCAGCGAAATCAGCGAATACTTGCAAAAGGTGGTTGCTAAAGAGCTTCCCGTGAACCATCAAATCATTCACAACCTTCAAGACATTTTCAACCTTTTGCCAAATTTGAATGTCAGCGATACCTCCAAGGCCTTCTCGGTGAAAACCAATGACCAAATGCTTGTCATCTATCTTTCCTCTCTCATTCGTGCAGTCATTGCTCTACACAATCTAATCAATAACAAAGTGTCCAACCGCGAGTCTGAAAGAGATTCCGACAAGATCGATGCCGTGGAAGAGAAGGATAAGAATGGGGATGTAGCGCTTGCCGCCACCGTAGCAAACTAGAGTATGGGTAGTAAGACTTGACTTGCAGCGAGAGTCGGTGCCTTTTTAGTCATCCCACCCCGTTCTCAAACTGGTTGCGGTTCCATTTTCCATAATCTCCCTTTAACTTTTTTGTCCGGCTCGCGTATTCCCGCTTTGTAAACTGTATTTTTATAAAGCCAAAAGATTCAAGGTTTTCTGTGGGTATTCACTCACTTTTTACTGATATGATCCGTACTAGATTCTTGTGATCATTCATCACAGCGGAATGCTTCGAATCAGGAGTACAGAAGTGTCAGACCACATGGCAAGACTTCTGTTGATGCGGTTGCTTTATTTCCTATAGCGCTTGTAGATAGTGAATGAAGTGTCATTTCGAATTAGTTTCAACAAGCTTAGATGTCGGGGGAGGAGCAGAAGTTCTCCTCATAACATATAGTAGGACCTGGTATCCGATGGTAACTTCAATTTGCTTTTCTAGCTCGAACATCGGAGTACACCATGGCATATCTAACACTCTCTTGAAGAGGTTGCGTTCTCCAGTGATAAGAATAACTCTTCCTGTATTCGGCTTCAAGACGCGGCCAATCTCCTTCATCATCTTAGGGTAGAGCTTGCAGTTACTTTGGAACGATCCTATTTTCTAAAATTAGGGAAGTCTACCACCTGAAGGCTATGCAAGTCTTACCCTCTCTTCTGCCCCAAGGAAGATCTGGTGTATCCAAGCGAAACATCTAGATCGTTAATATATTTCCGAATGTTGCACCGATAGTGGCGTTCTTACCGCTAACCACAGTGTCGACCACGCCGTTTCTAAATGGTAACTTCTTGGCACTCCACAAGCACAAATCCACCCGGTTTCGCTTTATGGTATGCAAAATATTGGCTGCACCTCGAGTGTAGATCGCATCCTCATCGACGTCTCCACCTAAGAACAATGCATATGGGTGCGATAGTGCACCCTCGATTGGGATGGTCCCCACTCCACAGCAAGTATCTATGACCAATTGGCCTGGGGATATGTTTGCCAACCGAGTCATACAATAGGCAATTGCAGGTCTAAGGGCGGTACGGCCAAGCTCTGTTCGATTTCGCATATTTAGTGGACCAGATTCGATGGTTGAGGTCCTAGGAAGGGCGAAAGCTATGTGAAGTCGACAAGGGGATTCGGGGGTTTGGGCAGGAAGGAGGTTTGCTATCACCTCCAAGTCGTAGTGACAGAGATCGACGGTCCAATCTGGGAATAGGTTCAAGAGGGAAGTGCCAATGGCTCCAGCTAGTTCGCAGGAGGAGAGGTTTTTGTATTTGAAGCCATTTTTATCGAAGGTGACTCTAAACTTCACGTTTTCTTCGTGTAACTCCGTGTATCTGAGCGTCTTCCAGTATTGAAAAGTCTCCCTCCAGCACCAGTCTTCCGAGTTGTGAGTTAAATCATATAAAACTTTTTCCACCTCTAACTTCTCCAGCGTGGTGTCGACAAAGAATTCCTTGCTTAACTCGCTGGAGCCAGCAGAAAGACCGATACTTTCGACACTGAGTATCTCTGTGAAAAGGCTTGGAACGAGCTTGATTAATCTCTGCTCGCTGGCCGGTTTCAAATGAAGGAAACCACTTGCTTCCTGGTAGTCCACGTCCAAATCGGGTAATTTCTCCCGCACTTCATCAACAGCAATAGTCTCTAGACCTTTTGGTACTATACATGCGATCTCTGGTATACTCATCGTTCACAAAAGTCAACCTCAACCCCATGACATTTCCTTCTTGCTTGGCAGCTCACTACACATCATTGAAAAGATTTGATGGAAAAAAATTGAATTACCCAATTGTATAACGATGATGATTTATTTCTAGTACAATATAACCATCATCACAAAGTAGTCTATATGTATATATATATATATATATAATGTATAGTTCAAATCGAAATCACCTATGAAATCTTCGCATGGTCCAAGTTAGACACCACATCCCTCAGAGGACTTCCCTATGATAGAAGTGATTTCATGGAGGATCCCGAGCTTTTGCCCACATGGGTGATCCGGGCTAGTTGAGGATACCTCCTTGATGTCACTCAGCTGACTAACGGTTGAACGAAGTCTACTGGAGGCTTGAGACTCTTCTTCCTCAGGATCGTCATCTTCGTTGGGGCCGATATTTCTCAGAAAGCCCCCTTGCACAAAGCTTGAGAAGACCAACGAAGCCAAGAGGATTTGATATTTCATTTGATTTCTCACGGTTGAGTAACAACACAAGAAGCAGGTATAGGTAGTTGAATGGAATAAGGGAATCCGACTGTAAAGCTCACGCCCAGCACGGTATTTATTCATTTTGCTGAGGTAGGGCCAACAACTTCGTGACAGTGTAAACATCTGGCGGCATATGATCGCAGTGTTAAATCGCTCTCGGAGCACTGGGAGATCAGCAGAAATCCAATCGTCTATTCTCCTTTGTTGACACGTAGCCTCTAATCCTCTCGACTGGAGTTCTATTTGATTCCAAGTGGAGGAGATTTATCTGGATCAAGGTGGCAGAGGTGTAGGTGCAAAAACGGTCCACACATGCGACGATGTCATGATACCCCGCGCGTTGAGCGCCGGCAAAATAATACCTATCACTAAGGTGGGGGTTTCAACCCCGTATCTTTATATTAGCAAGGGGTTTCTAAAGCTTTCTGTGATCATATGAATATTATCTGCTCGCATTCTAGCAGATTGGGAATGTCTCGGAACGTTTGGAAAGCGAATATCATAGATGCCAAGATTGATAGCAAAAATTGTATGAAGCATGGCCAGGTTGCTCAGGCCGAAGCCCTGGTAAAAATCAGTGCCGATGGGTGGGGTGAGTAGAATAACAGGAGTAGCTAGGCTGCAATAAAGTCAAGGAAAGCAACGGAAAAGGTGTATTAAGCATTAATAAATAATAGAACACGGTGGTCGGTATAGTGGGGCATTCAAAACGTTGACCAAGACCAGTCACGGGGGACGGAGGGTATTGGCTGAATGAATGGGTCGGTCGCTATTTCCAACCATGTCAGAATGCATACAATATGGTCATGGTAGAAACCACTTACGCCTGGTGAGGTTGTTGATATCTATTCGGCTGGTATTGGCAGATGATGCAGCGTGGGTTGGAGATTCTAATAGCAAATATGACAGGCTTATCAACATCCATCGACTGTGTCGAGGTATCATCAGTATTTACCGCTTTGTGCTTCTATCGCTTCTTGCTGGAGTGAAGGCCGCTTGAGATTTACGCTAGCCTCGTAACAGTGATCGCATGCTCGACAGAGGGTACCACTTGGATTAAATTCTGCATTCTGGTCGAGACGAATAAATTTTGAAGAGCATTTCGCGCAAAAGATGTTGCCACATCTGAATATATAGTAGTGAAGTGAGCAATAAGCCATTGAAAGCAGCCAAAATAAAGGAATTACCTTCGACAGTGGTGTCTGCGTTCAAAAAAGCTGAATTGCATTTTGCAAGAGGTACAAAAAATCACATCGTCATCCGACTAAATCAAGTTGCAAAGTCAGCATCAGAAAATCAAAGCCTTTGGGTGCACATAATGATTACCTTCCAATGTCCTCGAGTAGGCGGGCCAGTAGCTGTTAATTTTGCTGCTTGAGCGGAAGTGTACGCAGCTTTTTTTATTTGCCTTTGAAAAGAAGGATTCATTGCGGTGCGAATCTGCGGAGGGAGAGAAGATGGAGGTGGTAGGGCTTGAGACACGCTCGAAGGTGGAGTGGAAGGTGCTGAGCCCATTGTGGGATTAGTAGGACGTTTCTTTCTAGTCAGAGCGTACACATCCATAATCTTTAAAATAAAAAGTCAAACACAAACAGACTAGGGTGGAAGGGACTTGGGATTTTGGTTGGATTCTAAATTACAATTATCCCCAAGGGTGCGAAAATAATTGACTGTACGCGCAGAAACCTAGGATGAATACCCGATTGCAAACAATAGGCAATCAGGGTTCAGAAAATTCTATTGTGCTACGTTGACAAACTCCATTTTGTGCATTCTTTTTCGGGGCAAATCAACCTTTCATTGGATACCAGACGAGTTCTCACCGAACACCGCTGAATCCCCCCCCCCCCCCGCAAAAAGGAATTTCTAACCACACGCTCCAAACTCACCAATATAGTTTCCAAAAACTCAGCAACAGAGAAATGAAGATTTATGGATAGCTACATCGATCACCAAGCAACAATGTAGAATGGCACTGCTCTTGCTCTGCCACGGAGCCATATCGTTATATTTTCTGTGGACGGAACTCTCCACAGGTGACTCATCCACCATCCCAGTCTCCAGCATGCTCTCAGCGGCCAGTGGATTGAGGCGAGATATGGCGATTGGGCACACTTCTACTGCGGGGTCTCAGCATTTAGACCTTTCCAAGCACATCTTTCCACATCTGGTTTCGTTGAGGCAATAGGCACTATGAAAGTAAACGAGCAAGAGCTGCCAATGGTATTGCCATCAGCATCAGCATCAGCATCAGGGCCGCTCCAATGTGGTCGCTGATACACATCCAATCGTGCAGATCCTGGGGGACAGTGAGGCCAGTTAGGATGATTTAGCCCTAATTGCACCGACTCGAAAGCAGTCATTAACACTCAATGCCAGCATGAAATATCAATTTCTACCGGCCAGGACCAATGGTTTTTTCAAGCACATCGTATTAGTTGATCATCAAATATGCCCCCAAGCGCCCATCATCTGTATAAAACCAATTGTGAGAAGGCTATTGGATCGTTGCATCGTCGGAATAGCAAATGAACGTGAATAACTGCATTTCCTCGGAAGATATGCAGTTACACTCGTCTCGAAGGCGTTTCATTGCTAGTCATCCTTAGCAATGCTTCCGTCCTCGGCTAAAGATCCAGGTTATGCATACCTGCAATTCCCCAACCTGCTTGCGAATTCTATTGCAATCTTATTTATACGCGCGTTACCATGCGGCCTTTCGAACTCTCACCTGAAGGATGGAAAGCCCGAAGCTAGAGACATGAATGAGCTATGCACTCCTTCTGTGGCACCTATGCACAACAACCAAAAGAATGTGTACAATGGATACCGGTATCATTGAACTGTTGGTTATTGATTGGCTTGATACACCATCCCTTCTAATTCGTGGCTCAATGAACATCAAATATTCTTTGGTTCTGCTCAGATCTAGGTGTTTGTGTGGTCACGCCATCATCCGTTTCCACCCAGCCACTCACATGAAATTGCACTTCCTCCTACAGCAGGATTTCCATCACTTGGCTTTCTGTTTCCTGCCCACCTTTCGCAATATTAAATGATTTCCCACGTGGTTCCTTCTGGTTAGAAAGCATGCCGCCTTTTGATTGATTAGAGTAATGCGTAAAATATAAATATATCACATCAAGTTGATTAAGTCACCTCTTGTTAATCGACTTATTTTTAGCATATATGCTGGTAGCACACATGTGTTCATTAATAAGCAGTGAGGGGACACTTCCCCAGGAATCCCACTTGCCCGGCAAGTTTCCTCATACTATTGCTGCGAGCACACATATGCATTTGTGAACGCACACCTTTAAAACTAACCACCAGCACTCTCAATCACGACTCTCAACACTCATATGTCAGTAAAAATTTCCCCCAAGCTTGGGGAATTTAGTAGTACTGTTGTTCCTTTAGGAGAGATTGCAGAGTTTCTGAATCTGAAACTCGCCAAAATCCCTGTAAATAGACCTTACACCTGGTCCATTTCTTGCTCCACCTTAGATAACATCATAAGTTTCCATGAACCGGGGGCTACTGGGCCAGAAGAGATTGGCCTGAAGCATACCAATACCATTGGAAACGAGGCGGATTACCGATTATTGAATGGCTGTTGGATGTCGGTTGTTCAGCTGCGCCTCTTACTCGGGTGTTCGATCATTTCTAACTCACACCATTTGCTGTTAGGTTTGCCGACGCCTCGCTCATAACAGGCCAAAATCTACGTATGGAAGAGGACTGCATGTGTGTACCGAGGTATGGGCTGTCCCACAAAGCTGGAGGTGACTTTGTTATTCACACCCAATATCTTCAACTATCTCAAGAATCCCGGAGTATTTAGAATATAGAATGACCGTATTAGGGAAATCGGAATTACCGTATCAAATAATACTCTCCTACTCGGGAGACTTGCCCAAAGAGCACTTGATCTTCCAAAGAGAAGATATCCGAAAGATCATTTTCACCAGTAAGCCCGGATTCTTTAGATTGAGCGAATTAACCCTGCTATGGAAAAACGTCGTGGTCATCGAAGCGCCGGAAATTAGTATTGGCAGCTTGGATTTAAATTGGGTATTCGATCACCTGCGAAACAATTGGAACATCCAGGTAATGACTGGCAGCTGGTCACGCACTAGCAGCTCTTAATAAATGGTTGCCTCCTCTAGCATTTAGATATCAGCGCAGGTGGCCAGGTTATCTCCCAGCTGATAGTCCACAAGTTGCTGGATGAGATCAGAGTGAATTTTGCCGGGCATATTGCCAGCCTGAATAACACTATTGGGGTCCCACGTCCCAGATTGTTTCCCATCGAGTATCCTATGAACATGTCCAACAACCCGCACGTGAAATATCTAGGGGTTCGAATGATTGGGGAACAGTATCTCTTTTTGCGAGGCTCTATCAACTATAGACATTAGCACGATTTCGCTTGCGAATAATTCATATATGTTATCATTTCCGCTTTATTTTTGTTACATTTTGGAAGAGAAACACCTCTCTTGTGGGGCTACACATAATCTTCTGTAATGACAGTACATTCCCATCGTATGTATTCGATTGGCGACAGAGTGGTAATGGTGTGGTAATAAAAACCGTCTGTGGAGTGCCCTGTTCACACACACCTATTTGCTTGGATGATACTCTGGCGTAGAGCCAATTCAAATCCATCCAAGAATGTGCCGACTTCATTGGTGAGCTTCGGCACACCGGGCTCCCAAGGGCCACCAGCTCTCTGCTTTGACTTCAGAAGGCTCTTGAACACCAGAAGATCAGCCAGGACGTTCGAGTACTGGCCGGGAGACCAAAATCCTTCAAACAGCTGGAACATTTTGTATCTTACGCGTAGTGACAGCCAAACTGGATCCACATTGGAGAGGATGTCCATCACTTTGTTCATTATAGCCTTGGCTAGAGGGTGGTGAGCAGCACAACCCAATGCAAATATCATGGTAAATATACAGTTCTCCACCACGTCTGGAAACTCCATGTAGGTCGCGAAAAGGTTGGTCAGGAAAGCAAAGAAGAATTCGGTGTGAGAGAGAAGGAATCCAGGAAATGCTGCCACAGTCTGGCAAAGCCACTCAAAGCGTTGCTTCCGATTTTCAATGCGGGTGAGTTCTGCCTGGCTGTTCGAGTGCTCCTTCTCCGAAACGATGTAACCGACCTGGTTGGGCTTAGATTCCGGTATAGTCGTAACCCTACTCTGCTCCATAGATACTAAGCGCATAAATCCAACACAGAATTGTTGTTGAACGCATTCTGGCAAAGTGTAATGTGCTCGGGCAGATAAGGAGATAAGAAGGCGCTGTACAAAGGAAACCACCTCACTTGGTGCGCCCTGGGGGAAAGCTTGTTGAAGCGAAAGGAACCAGGAATTTAGGTCTTCAGCCTTTAGAGAATCAATCCATGATTCCCAGGCAACGAGGGAGAGTATACTTAAACCAGGGGTAATTTGCAGTTGCTCTATCAGCGGGTGACTATAAGTTAGCACTAGGGAAGAAACATTACGCCAGTATTTGCAGACGAGTGAAGTAGAACATAAGTCGCCAATGGACAGATAAGGAAATATGTGGTAAGCCGTAAGCTCTATCGGCAGGCTTTCAATGATAGAGGACATCGCTACCCCTAAGAACAAATCGAGCTCAAGAAATGATAATTCAATCAACGAAATTTGGTAAACAGATTCCACCAAATTGTCAGCTTTTTATTATCCGCGGAAGCCCCCAGAAACCCCGTGTACGTTGGACAAAGAAACAGCATTGAATCCGAATGGTTTGCAAATGATTCCGAAAATCTCTAGATAACCACCTAGAATATCCATCCCGGTGGCACCAGGTTGGCTTACATCCGGACATAGATAAGAGTAACAGTGGACAAGAACCCGTCTCAGGGCTACCTGCGATATCTGGATATCTGTTCTCATAGGATCCTTGTTGAAGTGATGGATATTCTACCGCGATGATATGATCTCAGATGGATAGTATGCTGTGTCACGCGTATGAGAGCTAGTAACCAGGCTTAGATCCGATGATAATCTTCAGTACCAGGGTATCCGCCTAACAGTTTCCCACAACCCACTAGCCTGGTGCCCACCACCTGCGCACAGCGTACTGATTGGACAGCTTTATAAACATTGGATGGTTATCCGAGACAGATGATTTCTTAGGTGACCCGAATCTGCATCAGTCTCCTCGTCAGCGAATAGGACGTCTCGCTGGGCGACCGCCTCAGATTGAGGGTTGGAGACTTTCAACATATCTGCGGTTCCAAAGAATGCTCACCTGACCCAGGATAAATAGGAGAGTGTACAGTCACAATGCCATCGAATGACGATAACATCAGTCAAGTATGACAACAACCGGATTGTGGAGCTAGCTCATTCCCAGTTTCAGGTTAAGGAAAGGCAGCTAGCGCATACGATGGGCACTCTGCGTGGTCGAGTGTCGAATAGGATGAAGGCGAGTGCTGGGGCGATGCCGGCCACCACATCATCGCCACCATGATCTTGATAGCTGGCCATTGATACCTTGGTCATCTCATCAGAGGATGGCAGCCGCTGCAGGGCCCATCCATCCCCGGTCCCGAAACATAATTTCGACCATGGAATCCCGCGCTTTATCAAGTCAGTGATGAGAATATTCCCACCATCAAGGCTGCCCATTGCCTCAAGTTTTCCCAGCATAGGATCAGGTTTGCTTGTGAAAAGTATGTTTGCCTTTCTCAAGTCGGAAGTTGGCCGCTATGAAACCTATGCCATCAACTCATTCACTCTAAGTCATTGGCGCCTGGATTCCTATCTGTATTTTCAAACTCCCTCACAAATCTCACCGTTCTCGAGTGGTAATCATGTGCTAGACTGAATGGGCTATTGTGGTAACTTTCGCATGTCCGCTTCAACAAACAAAATACGGATCCTAGAGAGGCAATGCACTACCTATGACGCGTTGATGCTACGTAAGATCTCCTCCTGCTTATAGCATCCCTCACAAGTCCAAGGTATAGAGCCACTTCATTTACTCGTGTGAATCCCATTATTCCCTCCTGAGCACCAAGTACCCGTGCCATGTGATCCTAAGATAATATCCGACATTAGTAATAGCCAGTCATCGCTAATTATTATGCTGTGTAAAAGAATAGGTGGAGGATCAGTAGGCTTTTCACATTTGTCAGGGAGGGTTCCCACGATCCTCTGATGCATGCATTTCCAACCAAGAATGGACGGCCGCTATAACTAGTCCTGGGCAATCGGTAACTTGTTTGTATTTTGGCATTATGAAAAGCCCCTCTGTTACTCGCGTAAAGCAAATCTCCAACCATATTATCAACGTAACTATTTGAATCTACCACTGCTTCGAATTCCTCTTTCATCTCTAACCTAGCTTTGTTCTCTAAACCCCGCTCTCTCTCCAAGTCTGGGAATGCCATGAACGTCTCCACACAAGATGTTAGTATCCCATGGTAGACATAAGTTATCTGAATTCTTGGTTGGTGCTAACCCTTTTTCTGTATTAGAGTGAAGTTCTGTATGAAAAACTGGATGGCGGCCGTATTTTTCTACTTAATCGACCCAAAGTGCTAAACTCTTTAAACCTTCCAATCATACGCCACATATATTCTCAGCTTCAGGTATTTGTTATTTCCTCCTCCTTCATATCTACCTATTTAATAAGGGTTTGCCTCGGACAGGTTTGGGACCGCTCGGAAGAGTGTAAAATCATTATCATCAAGTCCAGTAGTCCTAAAGCATATTGTGCCGGTGGAGATGTCGTTGGTACGAGTCAACTTATACGGCCTCTTTATAGCACGCTAACATGAAACAATAATAGCGGTTGTTAATGGAGTTAAAACTGGTGATTCCAATTCTATCACTTTCTTCGAAGAGGAATACCGGCTTAATCACGCACTTGCGACCTTAAAAACACCCCTTGTAGCATTCATCAACGGGATAACAAGTAAGTGCATCTCCTTTATCGAGTTAAAGAAAGCTCTGCTGATAAGCTGGTTTTAGTGGGGGGAGGAGTTGGGCTGTCTGTTCATTCACCCTTCAGAGTCGCCACGGAAAGTACTATGTTTGCCATGCCTGAAACAAGAATCGGCTTTCTGCCAGATGTCGGAGGTTCTTTCTTCCTCCCAAGACTGGACGGAGAAACCGGCACTTATCTTGCTTTAACCGGAGAGAGATTAAAGGGCGAGGATACTCTGTAAGAATCAGTGAACAACAACCACCAAACTCGGTGTGCTAAACACGGTCTTTGTAGCTATGCTGGCATTGCCACTCATTTTGTTCCGGCCGCGCGGTTAGAAGCTTTGGAAAAACGCCTGTGTCAACTAAACTCATCCGATTTGGAAGAAATCAACAAAACCATAGAGGGCTTTGTAGCCGAGTCTACTGGACACAAATATTCACTTGCTAAATACCGCGATACCATTGATAGGTACGTCAAAGTTGAGAAAGATTGGTGCAACGAGGGTTGCCACTAAGCAACATGAATTTCGTAGGTGCTTTAAGTATAATACCATGGAAGAGATATTCGAAGCGCTGGAAAACGACGACTCTGAGTTTGCAAAGAAAACTCTGAAAACACTGGGCGAGATGTCACCCACTAGTCTCAAGGTTACATTGCAAGCTCTTCGTTCAGGTAGAAACATGGACATTGCCGCATGCCTTCGAATGGAGTATCGATTGGTTCAGTCCTTCCTGGTTTGTATACAATGGAATTGACCCTTGACGGTAATAGTTTTTCATTCTGCGTTGCATCCTTTTTAGAAAGAGCATGACTTCGCTGAAGGGGTGACCAAAGCATTAATAACCAAAACCCGAGATCCCAAATGGAGCCCTTCTACTATTTATGAAGTTGATGATCGACACATCCAAGAGAACTACTTTTTGGCCAACCATCCACACTCGCTGGTGCTTTCTAATCCCGCGTCTTTCCTGGAGTATCCATATCGGCATTTGGCCCTTCCCAGTGAGACGGAGTTAAAAGAGTTCCTAATCGCACGGCAGCCCTTCACTGCAGATCCAAAGGCTATAGTAGAAGAGTATTTATCCGGTCGTCCTGACAAACGCGGTATATTGGAGAAAATGCTGGGGTTAATTGAAACGAATAAGAAATCATCTGTTCAAGAATGAAGGCCCCGCATTTTCCTCTATTGGCATTAATCGCCATGCTGATGGATTGCTCCTATTGTGAATAAATGCATTGCTCCTTGAAAGCCCTTTTACAGCCATCCATTGATTGATCTGAGACATATCTAGCAATGCTCAACAGTCCATACACCACAAACCCATTTGTACCAGATTTGGTAAGCGATTGTCCGCAAGAAAACCGGCAAAATCCGGTGTTGTTTGCCACAGTAGTGGTGATGATCATATTTCCTTGGTTCAAGCTGCATTCGTCTGAAATTCATCGAATTACTTAACGTAAAGCCGTAGGATCTCTTCGGTTCATCTCCGTTTAGGAGCCCCATTTGAGTGCTTTGTTCTCAGACTGCAGTTTACACCGAGTACAGCGTGATATAGGCACCGAAATTATTTAGGGGCCTTTATTGTGGTGTGTTTCGGCCTAAGACCGGTTATGAGGAGCATGTAGTGACCCGCAATTTAAATCACTACACACATCTTGAACTTCTCTCAATTGGTATCCATAAGGAATTGGGGCTTTGTCAAGCTCGGTTTCGTCGATTAGATATACACAATGTGGTTGCAGATATACCAGTGACCCAAAATGCCAACAAGCTGGCCAACTACTGCCAATAACCCCTCATTTACAAATGATCCCACAAAAAGGATTGCCAATAAATCATTAGTATTCTCATGATTAGGAAATTAAGCTTCAAATGGCCCCTAATACATGACACATCATCTGCTCTAGCACCAATGTTCCTACTACCCATCAAGCCCAGCAGGGCTGGAAAACTACATTACCTTGGACTACCAATATCCAGCATCAGTTTTCTGTACATGACCAACACCAGGCACCCTACGGTATCATCCCAACCTCCCTTTGAGCTAGTTGTTCCAAATTGGAACCCATATTTTCCAGCCCATATTCTCAGCAAATCTCTAATCACCATCAAACCAAATATATACCTCAGGACTTGTCAATGCATGAAGGGCTACTTGGTCTAGTGTGGGGCCTCAGGGTTATGGAAAAGATAGGATTCCAACCTTGACCAATTCCTCTTCATTGGGGGGCATCATCACTTTAACGGGAGGCCAGATTTCCATGGCCAGCGCCAGGTGCTCGCCCCAAATTGTCAATCATTCTACCTAAGCTTCCATTTGGATTCCACTTATTTGTCATCCTTAAAAGCGATAGTATTTACGATGGACATAGATGGAAGCGGCACGTTACACGGTGGTGTGGTTGTGATCAATTTGGCGAGTAGCCATCTGGCGATTTCTTCGGATTCCATGACTAACTGATTTCAGCCTGATGGTTTCTTTGAGAAATCACCGAACATTCCTGCTGCAGGAACATCGTGGAATTATTTTTCATTCTGATCCAGTGACTGATTGATTTGTTGATTTGTCGCACATTCGTCCACACGTCCCAGGTTGTTTTACTTATTCAGGTTTCCGTTCACTTGATGGATACAGAAGAATGCCTTGAGAGATACGTGATACATTTGAGCCGAGTATTGCTGTGTAGCCGCACCTGATAAGGCCACCCCTCTAGACCCCATTTAAAATAGATAAGCAGTATTCTAGACTAAGTTGGGAAGCCATTAAATTGAGCCGTGTTGATGTTGACTGCCTAGAGAACCAAGTTTCAGAGATCCAGTCTGCCTCCCATATTTGGTTAAATAATTATGTCAGCTCCACGTCGAGTGCGCTCGGAAATTGCAACTCGGGGAATTGAAGCGTGATTGCACAGCAATTTAACGATCCATCATGGTGGTGGAGGGTCTATGTAATGCCTGCTGGGGGACGATGCGCTCAATACAGATGTGTCTACCAAATTACGCCAGCGAGAGCATCAATCCGATGACAATTAACAATTCAAGACGAGGCGGATAATTGGCTTTGCAAGGCGCCAAGGCCGTTCCAATTGGCATGGTGATAGAGCTGTGTAGCTTTCCACTGCATCCTTGTTCGGACAATCGGAATGCACCAACGTCCAACAAACAAATAAATAATTATCAAGCTTAATCTTGAAGGAAATAAATGGGAGATGGCTGCTTCCTAATTTGGCCGGCCGACCCCATCATTTCGCATTCTGCTGGTGGGTAACAGCTGTAGGGCCTACGTTTGTATTACGTGCTACGGCTGGCTAAACTGGACTTGTATCGAGCTCCAATCTATCGTTTTAAACATTGTCACGTTATGTGATCTTGGCATAGGCCGGAGAATTTTTCGAGCTGGTTAATTTTATCTGAGGTTCTCACAAGTGTATCACTTTCGCAGGTTGGTGGAGTCGCTGATATCTGAGTCAGCGCCTTATACTTGATGATGTGTTGCAACCCCAGCTTGGCTTTAGATCCATAGACTGGATTTGGGTGATGACACCCATGACCCTGCCATCCGTTCATTGCGTGGATTGTTGAGCCACCAGCATCACACATGGCCTCCAGAATATGGATCATATTTCGGTTTATCTGAAACGGGTGATGCGTTGATAATCTGAATCTGAAGGGCAGCGGTTGCTACATGTGGATGGGGGTTGGCTGCTGGCATTTGTGCGTGAGTCGCACGCTGGATGAAGTCACACCACCCTCTGTCCAGCCAAACCCCAACTGCTCTTGCAGCCTCGCGCCCTCTGATGTCTGCTGGCACCAGTGCCTCAGAGAAACGTGATTGATGACCTCACGTCCTGGTGGGATAGGAAGAGACAGCTCGTTGGGTGGGGCTTGAGGCTCCTAACGGATACTGATAGTGATTCGGCCTCTTCGAGTCAGTGTAGTGACGACTTGGATTGTTTGTTGTCTGAACACGGGCTGTTTGCCATGTCTGGTTAATTGACACATCTGTGAAGAATGCCCTCAAGCTCCTGAGCTTTCATAGGGCTGTGGTCGTGATCCTCATTGCTATCATGTCTAAGGGTAGTTTGGCTATCGGCCAGGTTCCGCTCGCCGTTCCAAACATTCAGGGAGAGATCTCATTGCATGCATAGCAAATCTGCTGCTGCAATATAATTAAATCACAAAACCTGGTCTCAACCACCATAAACAATCCGTGAGCTGCTTCCCATCTTTGCGATAGATATGAAACATGCTTACCTCCCACTTCCGCTGTGTTTCTTCTGGTCAGCGATAGTCGTAGGAGGTCATGTTTCAAGCGGCCCCAGCAGAAGATACAAGGCAAGCCATCTGCCCTTCTGCAGAGTGCACATCTGATGGCCAAGGCCAGCTCTCCGGAAAGCTTGTTTGAGGGTACCATAGTTCCCACTGCCGCCCATGCTGGCTGGTGCTGAGTCTGTGCTTTCCAATCGTGATGCGCTGCCACCGCAAGGGTGCTGAATCGTGTGATGGTGCGTCCAGAGCAGCGGCCTACTTCATGGTTCATCGTCTGTTGCCAAATTGGACAGGCCCACGGGTGATTCTCGAGGCTCTAACCATCTGCGTCTAAATCTAAATGGAATTCAATGTCTCCCAGTAACGCCGTTGGTGGTGTAGTATGGATGCGAGAGCCAATGGACTTGTGTGTGGGATATTTCTTAAACTTAATTATGATGACAAATCCACAT
>MCFE01000728.1:0-41760 GCA_002104905.1 Basidiobolus meristosporus CBS 931.73
ATCCGGAGCTACATCTGTGCCCACCACCACTCTCGCCTCCGATGGCTCATCCTTGACAGTGCTGTTGGGCTATTTGTGGGTAGGCCCTCTTGTCTGGACCATACTGGCGCAGAGTTTTGAATAGGATAGAATAGAGAGACCCCTCCCTCGACCATGTCTCGTCGAGCTGGTATCCAAAATAAATCGCTGACTACCAAATATGCCTCTACCAGATGGTCTTTTCATTAGGATCTGGCGAGATGATCCCAGGTGTAGGCAATAAGACAGTCAGGGGGAACTGCAGTGATACAGCTTCCCAGAAATGTCTCCCCCCCCCTCGAAATCAACGAGATTCCATCTCTTGTTTCACCCACCACCCTCAATCCACCACAGTAAGGGGCAGTGTTGGAGGACAGTATAGTAAGGAATACCTACACTCTTGGTCAATGTTGTGTTCACTAAGCAATCTGTCCGCTATATGCTGCTGGATGAAAATTGCTTGATATCTGGCATCTTTCCACCAGAAAAGCTGCCAAAAGCCGCAGTCCATTTCGCCGCTACACCTAAAGATCAACATTGATCTGTCAGTTTAGATCCCAGTCTATGAACTTGGTTGTTTCCGGATTGAATCCTCTGCTGGGCCTTGCCACAAGCTCTATGAAAGATTTCAGGAATGGAACTCATCTGATAACCTGCCGGTATCCTACTGGTATTCTGATGGTGTTTTGCAGGCATTCAACTGGTGTTTTTCCTTCATAGTTTTAGTTACAATATCTGAATGAAGTAGTATGTAGCTGATAACCAGATTTGGTACAGATCCTAGTTGGCCTATTCCCCCTCCCAGAAAATATATCTACTTGTCTGCCAAACAGCTAATTCTTGAGATATTGCAAGCTCCAAGCTCAGAGTATACTTGGAATTTGGCTGATATTAGGACAGTATTCTGCTGGCCTTTGCTTAATCTGTCTACTTGGAGAAAATTTACATTCATGCTTTGGGCCCTCCTAAGCATGTTCTGTATCCTACTGGAGTACAGATAAATCTTTCACACCAACTTATTGTTGTAAAAATTTGGAATTCCACCTAAATATTCACCTAACTTAGTCTCTTAGATCATTACCCTCAAATCCTAGAGAATACTGACCAAATTCCTTGTTGGGATTTACTTAGAATACTTTCTCCAAAATACCAGGTACCCAGAACATGAAAATTCTCAAAGTTGTCCAAACAGCCCCAAACTTTGCACACATGTTCTTGGGACCTTCCTTAACCTATTCTACATGTTTGTAATGCCAAGACCATGTAAAAGTATAAATACTACTTTTACATTCAATAAATCATTAAGTGAAAACCACATAATCTACTTGTTCTCCAAATCACTTCCAATATCTCCAAGACTCTTACAACAGAATCACCCTTCTTTATTGGCTTACCCCCTACCACCTTGGGTATTCCACATATAGTTTGAATCAAACAAAATTATGGCCTCATGCTTACTAACCACTACATACACACATGTGTGCTGTATTTGACATACTTTTGTCACCTTAACTTTATGGCTTTTCAGTGTGATACTTGCAAAGCTGCCATATACCTTGTATTGCCAGTACCATATACAACTTGCAAACATATGCTTGGTTGCCATCACTTTTGCCATTAATACCCCCTGAGTATCTGCAAAGAACTTTTGGGTATCTAGCTAATATATTGCTTCTCCCTGCTGAATTCTAATCTCCCCTATAGGTGCACTCTGGCTCTTGTCTGAGTGAATTTCATATTGAATGGTGAGAAATTGGCTTGTGACCAAGAGAAACCCAGAATACTTTGGTAAAGATGTCCTAACTAAAATTAGTTGCTTGTTGTGTCCAACACAAAAGTTGATACCAATAAAAATAACTTGGCCCTGCAGGTGGATCTGATTCAGATTAGCTGTGAAGACCCTGCCATGAGTCTGTCATAATGCCAGCAGCTTGGAATTATTGACCCTCCATGTGATCTTATGAAAATATCAAGATAGCATTGTAATAGAGTCACTGCAACATCTACTGACAGATATTCCAATTCAAATATTTCTTACTTCCCTATTGCTCTACTGCCCATATTGTAGTTTTATCCCTTTTGTCATATCTGATCAGTATTCTCCCATAAGCCGGCTAACCATGATACTTGCTTATTTATAGCATAAGTTATCCCTCACTTTGTATAAGATTACTAGGTGTAAGTGCTTCTCTATTAGGAAAGTACCCCTGCCAGGACCTGTGACACCTGATAAAACCATGTCACCATCCCTACCATTCTCATTTCATTTATGGTATCCCTATGTAATACATATTTCAGAGTATCAATCCCTGATTGGTTGGATGTGCTGAGTCTCTTAGAACCTCTTAGAACCTTTGAGCATTGACTTAGAGCATTCCTAGCTCTTTCTGATGTCATTGAGATTTCAATTGATCTCCAAAACCTTCTGGACCACCATAGTTAGTAATCATTTCCACAAAAGTATTCAAGGGAGGCAATCTCCCAACAATAAAATATCATCCCTTTTCTCAATATACCAACATGTTGATTAGTGTGATCACTGTTACCTGGTCCTACCTGAACTTCTAATCCCAGACCTTGGACACTCCCAGGAAACCACACTGACAGCCAACTGACCTTGAAGGCACTACCTGTGAGGAATACCCAGATTAAGTATCTTTTACTATATTTGATTCTTTCCAAGTTTGTTCTTGTCCAGGCAGAGATACTTTTCTGTCTTTGTTACTATTGACCACAGCTGCTTTCTGATCAAGTCCCTACTGGTGGAGTTTTCAGCTATTGTGACTTTGAAAGCTTTAGTACATTGTCATCTCAAAGGATGCTGAACCCAGCATACACCTTTGTTAAGAGGCCAACTAAGTTGGAGATTGTAGATCAAATGCTTCCCCTTGACATGCTTGTGGCTTTATTCCCCTTCAGAATAGAGTAGAGACAAAACCCAAATATTCCTAGAAAGCTTTTGCCATAGGTGATTGAACCCAGTGTGCACCCCACACACAAAACACTTCAGAAGTGTTGGATGCATTTCTTCCTTGGACTTATATAAATATAATTGGCACCCCACATAGGGGGTTCATAGAAGCTCCCTAGGACCCAACAAGATTTAACAGAAGATTTAAGCCATTATCCTGTCATGATCACATGACAACCATGAACACCCATGCCAAGTTTCAGCTTCCTAGCTCAATTTCTAAGGAATTCCTTCTGGAACCTTCTACCACCTTCCAGAAAGTTCCTGACCATTCCAAACCATTGTTACACAATGGAACATTCCATGGAAGCTTTCCATTGTATTTTTCATAGTCCAGTACCATATATGGAAATACCAGGTCACATGACTTAGTCACATGATCAGGTGACCCAATCCATTTCCCCATCCTGTCTCAGTGCCGTGTCATCTATGTCATTATCCCCAGCACCATTGTTGTGCCTCACCCCACAACCCCATTAGTATTAGCTAATATCTCTTGGCATCAGTATAGCCAAAAAGTATATATAGTCCTATCCCCCCTTAAGTATTCCTCAGTCTGATAAACACAGGTCTTGAATAAACAGCCTTGCCTTGAATCCCGCCTTGCCTTGATGGTCCACACCTAAGTCCTTTCCTGCTGTGCTTAGCTTTTCCTCCTGCCTTGTGTCTATTCATAACAGTTTTATCAGACTCTCCTGACTTACCTGTGGATCCCTGCCTTCTGCCCAACGTTTGAAGAAAACTTGTAAAAGGAATACTCACCGTAAATATCACCCATCATCTTTCCCTAGTCTTGTCCTATAAAGGCAAAGATACTTTATCTTTGTAAAGCTATTGGTCAAAGCTGCATTCACTTTATTACCCTGCTGGTGGAGCTTACAGTTGTTACAGTATTGGAAGCTTTAGTACAATACTCTATCAAAGGACGTTGAAACCAGTACCTTCTGAAGTGACGCTAACTTATTTAAGTTGGGGATTGTGGCTCAATAGTTGTATTCTTGACATACTAGTGGCTTTACAAACCCACAACCTAGTTTAGTATATTCCAGTATTCCTTGCAAGTTCATCCGCCTTCCTCTGCTACCATGTCCAACCTAGAGCTGAGCTTTGCCCAGCTCATGGCTGCCTTTACCCAACCGCAGCAAGACCATGCAGACCTCAGAAACACTCTTGCTCAGTTCCAAAACCAAAGTGTCCAGCAAACTAGCCATGTCCCAGTCTACCAAGAACCCAAGTATACTCCTGCTACCAAGTTCAATGGTTCTCAGAATGAATTCCATGGCTTCATCAACATGGTGAAGAACAATCTTGCACTCCAGCCTAACCGGTACCCCACTGACCAGGCCAAAGTTGGTTTCATCTCCAACCTGCTTACTGGTACAGCTCTCAAGTGGTTCTCCCCACTAGTGGAGACCAACTCTCCCCTCCTCAGAGACTACCAAGCTTTTCTCACTGAAATGGAGCTAACATTTGGTAACCTTGACCAAGCCAGAACTGCTGCCAGCAAGATCAAGACCCTCAAGCAAAGGAACAAACCAGCATCAGTCTATGCCTCAGAATTCCGACAACTCTCCAGTGACCTCAGCTCCTGGGGTCAAGCAGCCTTGATTAACCAATTCCAAGATGGCCTCAATGATGAAGTTTGTGATCTGCTACTCACACTCCCAGATCCAGATACATTGGTTGAGGCTATACACCAAGCAATCCAGTGTGATAACAGACTATTCCAGAAGAAGCAAAAGAACCGTCAAAGACACATTCCTGTTGCAGTCCCAGCCCCTCCTGCTCCCCAGGTCACTCCAGAAGATCCTATGCAGATTGATAGTGCCAAATACAAGAAACTATCAAAGAGTGAAAAGTCCAGACATCAACAAGCCAACCTCTGTCTATACTGTGGCCAACCAGGTCACTTTGCAAAGTCCTGCCCCAACAAGAAGTCCAGCTTCAAGCTGATGCAGTCCTCCAGCAACCAACCTGATTCAGATCTGTTGGGAAACTCCAATGTCCAGTTGCACTGACAGGCTTGCAACTGGACCCACCCATGAAAATCCAGCATATCCAAGAATCTTCCTTTGCCACAAAATCTATCCAGTTCTTGAGAATGCCTGTCAAAATCCAGATCCCTGACTCCAGTCCTGTCCCAGTCCTAGCCTTGATTGATTCCGGTGCTTCATCCTGTTTCATTGACCAAGCCTTTGTCCAGAAGCACTCTATTCCTGTTACCTTGAAATCCTGTCCAGTCCAAGTAGAAGTTATTGATGGAAGATCACTCTCCTCTGGTGCCGTTACCCATGAAACATGCTTACTTCAGCTGTCCAGTACTGCTCACCAAGAAAGAATCGCCTTCAACATCATCAACTCACCACACTATCCTATTGTGCTTGGAAGCTCATGGCTGAGCTACCATAATCCAAGTATTGATTGGAAATCCAAGATCCTGTCATTCACCAGATCCCACCAAGTCAACTCCATGAAATCTCCAGACCCTGATAACCGTGAAAAGACTGTTGCCAACAGTTCAACAGCCCAAGATACCTTGCCAGCTGAAGGAGCCCCCTCAGCAAACATACCAGCCAAGTACCAAGAGTTTGCCCATGTCTTTGACAAGAAGAAAGCAGAACTCCTCCCTGACCATTGGCCTTGTGACTGCCCTATTGACCTTGAAAATGGAAAAGTCCCTCCATTTGGCCCAATATATAACCTCTCCCAGCTGGAGTTGAAAGAACTCCATGGTTATATTGAAGAAAACCTCCAGAAGGGTTTTATTCAGCACTCCAAATCACCTGCTGGAGCCCCAATCCTCTTTGTCAAGAAGAAGGATGGCACACTCGGAATGTGTGTGGACTACCGTGCTTTGAATAAGATCACAGTCAAGAACCGCTACCCCCTGCCCCTGATCAACACACTATTGGATCAGCTATCTGCTGCCCAAGTCTTCACCAAGATTGACTTGAGAGGAGCTTACAATCTTGTCAGAATCAAGCCCGGTGATGAATGGAAAGCTGCCTTTTGTACAAGATATGGTCACATTGAGTACAAAGTAATGCCATTTGGCCTCACCAATGCCCCTGCTGTGTTTCAACACCTCATGAATGACATATTCTGTGAATACCTTGACCAGTCTGTGCTAATCTACCTTGATGATATTCTCATATACTCCAAGAGCCAAGATGAACATGATGAACATGTCAAGAAAGTATTGAGAAAACTAGACTCTGCTGGTCTCTATGCCAAGCTAGAGAAGTGCAAGTTTGACCAGAGAGAAGTGGAATTTCTTGGTTACCTCATCAGCCCTGAGGGAACAAGAATGGACCCAAAGAAAGTTGACTCAGTCCAATCCTGGAAAACTCCAAGCTCAGTCAAGGAAGTACAATCCTTCCTGGGATTTGCCAACTTCTATCGCAGGTTCATAGCCAACTACTCCAAGATAGTCACCCCTCTGACAAAGCTTACCCAGAAGAACACACCTTTTGCCTGGAATGAGGAGCAATCCAGCTCATTCAACCAACTCAAGAAATCTTTCCTGAAGGCCCCCCTGCTTGCCCACCCTGACCTTGAGAAGCAATTCATAGTGGAGACTGATGCTTCTGATTTTGCCCTTGGTGTCATACTCTCCCAGTATGATGAGGACAATGTGTTGCACCCCATTGCATTCTACTCTTGCAAGTTTTCCCCTGCAGAGATCAACTATGATATCTATGATAAGGAGTTGCTTGCCATCATTGTAGCCTTTGAGCAATGGAGACACTACCTGGATGGTGCAAAACACAAAATCAAAGTCTTCTGTGACCATAAGAACCTTGAGTACTTTGCAACTTCTAAAGTACTAAACCGGAGACAAGCCAGATGGTCACTCTTCCTGTCCAGCTTTGACTTTACTATCACCTATAGACCTGGTGCAAAACAAGGAAAGCCTGATGCCCTGTCCAGAAAAAAGGAATATGCCCTGGAAGTGGGAGATGATGCCTGTTGGCAAATGGAACACCCATTGGTGAGCAAGAAACACTTTGAGATTCTTGCCACCCAGTCCTCAAGTCTTGTCATCCCTTCATTCCTAGTAAGGATATCAGAATCCCAAGCCTCTGATATGACTTCCAGCACCGTCAAGAAATATCTGGAATCCCCAGTTGGGCCCCCTCCCAAGTTCCCAAACATCCAGAACCTGCATTTGGTAAACAACCTCATCTACCACAAGCAGCAGCTTTACGTCCCAGACCTTGCCACCCAGCTAGACATCATTAAGTCTTGGCATGATTCAATGGCTGCAGGCCACTTTGGTACTGCCAAAACCTTGAATGCTATCAAAAGAGATTTCTGGTGGCCTAGAATGATAACTCTTATCAAAGAGTACATTCTGACTTGTGATATTTGCAACCATGCAAAACCAGCCAGACACCAGCCCTATGGACTTCTTCAACCCCTGCCTATCCCAGAACACCAATGGAGATCTATATCTATGAACTTCATTACTGACCTCCCTGAGTCATGTGGCTTCAATGCTATACTTGTAGTGGCTGACCGGCTGACCAAGATGGCTCACTTTATCCCTTGCTGTAAGAACACTGATGCAAAAGAAACTGCTGCTTTAGTCCTGAAGAATATTTTCCGCCTTCATGGTATCCCCAGTGATATTGTGTCAGATAGAGGCCCACAGTTTGTGTCCAAGTTTTGGAAACACTTCATGCAATACCTTGGTGTTCAAGTCAAGCTCTCTACTGCCTTCCATCCACAGTCTGATGGCCAGACTGAAAGAATCAACCAGATTCTAGAGCAATACCTCCAGTGCTATATCAATTACCAGCAAGAAAATTGGGTTGATCTACTCCCTGTTGCTGAGTTTGCCTACAACAACTCAAGCCATAGTGCAACCGGTTTTACACCATTCTATGCAAACTATGGATTCCACCCTCAGTTTGATATCCAGATTCCAACAAGCCCAATGAGCCCACATGCGGCTGAACATGCCCAAGCAATCCAGGACATCCAGAATACCCTCAAGGTAGAACTATCCTTAGCTCAGGAAAGCTACAAGAAATTTGCCAATCTAAAACAGCATCCCAGCCCTGATCTTAATGAAGGAGATTCTGTATGGCTGCTCAGAAGAATCATCAGCACCAACCGCCCTGTGACAAATTGGATTTCAAGAAGCTTGGTCCTTTCAAGATCAAGAAGAAGCTTAGCCCTATAGTATATCAGCTACAGCTACCAGCAAGTATGAAAATCCATGATACTTTCCATGTGTCCCTCCTGGAGCCGTATTGTAGGAACACCTTGCCAAACCGGCAAGAAGCAAAGCCCCAAGCTATCCAGGTTGACCAACATCAAGAATTTGAAGTTAAACAGATTCTAGACTCTAAGTATATCCGGTCAAAGCTGTACAACTTAGTAGACTGGATTGGTTATGGCCCAAGTGACCAAACATGGGAACCAGCTACCCATCTCACTAATTGTCAAGAACTAGTTATCCAGTTCCACCAACAATATCCTGCAAAACCTGCCCCCAAGGGAAAAGAGCTTTGCCTGGAAGAGGAGAATAGTGTCATGATCACATGACAACCATGAACACCCATGCCAAGTTTCAGCTTCCTAGCTCAATTTCTAAGGAATTCCTTCTGGAACCTTCTACCACCTTCCACAAAGTTCCTGACCATTCCAAACCATTGTTACACAATGGAACATTCCATGGAAGCTTTCCATTGTATTTTCATAGTCCAGTACCATAAATGGAAATACCAGGTCACATGACTTAGTCACATGATCAGGTGACCCAATCCATTTCCCCATCCTGTCTCAGTGCCGTGTCATCTATGTCATTATCCCCAGCACCATTGCTGTGCCTCACCCCACAACCCCATTAGTATTAACTAATATCTCTTGGCATCAGTATAGCCAAAAAGTATATATAGTCCTATCCCCCCTTAAGTATTCCTCAGTCTGATAAACACAGGTCTTGAATAAATAGCCTTGCCTTGAATCCTGCCTTGCCTTGATGGTCCACATCTAAGTCCTTTCCTGCCATGCCTAGCTTTTCCTCCTGCCTTGTTTCTATTCATAACATATCCATTATTGAAAAGAGACTACTAGTATTAGCAAGAATACAACACTAACCCACCTATTCAAGATGTATTCTATGCCACTAACACTATCACATGGAGCCCCTCAGTTTGATGGAAAAAATATGGAAAGCTTCATATTCAAGTGGGACATGTTCTGCAAGATGTGTAGCCTCTCTGAGCAATATATGACTGAAGACTTCCCCTACTACTGCACCAATGATATTACCAGCAAGCTTCTCAGACAAGGAGACTTTCCCACTGACTGGACATTGAGGAAGACCTACTTACAAACCAAGCATGGTAGACCCCATAAGTACTATAGAGTTGAAGACCTGAGACACTTTGGCAGGACTGGACTTACCAAGTTACTGCTTGAAGAGCTCTTTCAGCTGTATAAATACATGGCCAAGCTGCTCCTAGAGTCCCATACTATGACTGAGTTTACCAAGACACTTTACCTTACTCATTTACTTTGCAAGGAATTGGCAAAGAAAGTTGACCTACATGCAGCCAGAACAGCAAGCCTGGCATTCCATGCTTTGTAGATATCATTTGTATTCTCCTAGAGGCAAAACAGACTTTCACTGTTATGCAACTCTTGAGTTCCAATCTGCCAGTCCAGTAAGCAAGGAGCCAAGAAGTGCTGCTTCTGAGAAGCAAACCTACACTAATTGCCTTGTGATAGAGATATTAGATGAACATGAATGATGCAAACTCTGGATCTAGCCCACTCTAAGGTGTGGCCCATGAGAAATAATGGTGATGATCCTGTTCAAGGGCTGTCACAAAGTTAGAGTTCCATGACAAAGAGGTATTTGTCCTGTCAGGACACCATGCAAAGGCTGTTGAAAAATAATTGCACCCCACATTTTAAAAAAAAACTTGATCAAAAATGTTCATCACAACAATTTGCAAGTGGCTTTTGGTTGGCCATCTACCAATTCTTTCCTATTCTGATCCTAGACACTCAATTGCCTCCTGTGTTTGGGCACATTGATTTTGCATTGCCTCCTTTTCACTCTCCACAATTCCTGACTCAACCAGTTCTCTTACTTTTCATGCACACAGTTGATTTGTTTCCATTGAAACTTCAGTGGCACCTCAATTACTAATTATATTGACCTTTACAAGTCCCTATACCCAACACTAACATTGAGCCCAACCCCACACTCTACAAGTAACTTCATCAGAATCCACCATTGAATAGGTATTTATGCTGTAATGCACATTTTCACTAACTTTGGTGGAAAACCTGTGGCTTTATGCCACTGTTCATTTGCTGGTTCCCATGTTTCCTGATCTTCAGCTGGCACTGGAAGTTCTATCACCTCATCTGCCATTCTTTGCAATAAATCCTTGCAATAGTCAAGTGCATTTTCCTGGCATTGCACTTGAAGAAGTGCTGCTACCTCCTGGTGTGCTTATTAATGTTCCAAAGTTCCACTATAGGCATTGTGATAGTCTTTGATGTTGTTGACACTGCTGCTTTGACTGTCAGTGTGATCTCAACTCTGCCCACAATGGAGGACATGTAGGCAGTGGTATACAAATTGCTTTTCTCTGCAAACTCAACTCCCCCACTGGAGTGTAGCTCAGCTGGATGTACTCCCACCCTCTGAAAAATAACATGGTCCTGTGGGCTGATCCAAAATGGATCAGCCATCAGGAGAAAGTAATAATACCAGCAGTTTGGAATTAATAACCCTCTACACAATTTTATGACAGGATTACAATAGCATCTGGCTAACTTTACCTCCAAATAAGGTTAGAATACAAAATGGTGTTTGGGTGGGGCTTTACCAAGCATTGCATGGCATTGGTGCAGTCTTAGTGTTCACTAAAATTATATGAGTGGATCTAACCAGCCTGTATATCTAGTTGCCTTATATGGCAAAAACTTGACAGTGTTATCATGGCCTCATTGTAAGCCTCTGATGGCATTATCACAGCAGTATGGCAGCATACAGCTAGTTCTGCATACTGCTACTGTACCAATTTACCAAATGGTATTTCCTTTTTCTACCTCACCATGAGCAATTCATAGATTACATTGTAGATTTACCCCTCTTCATCTGCTTACCCGCTTCCACCTTAGGTATTCCCCACATAGCTCAAATCAAACAAAATTATGGCCTCCTGCCTACTAACCTCTATAACCGTGCACACCTGCCGCAATTGACATACTCCTATCACCTCAGCTTTACGGCTTTTCAGTGTGTTACTTGCAAAGTTGCCATATACCTTGTGCTGCTAGTAACATATACATCTTGCAAACATATGCTTAGTTGCTGCCACTTCTGCCATGAATACCTCTTGAATATCAGCAAAGAACCTTTTGGTATTTAGCCATTATATTCCTTCTTCCTGCTGGATACTAGTCCCCCTTATAGGTGTGCTCTGGCTCTTGCTTGTGTGAATTCTTTGGCAAATGGAAGTAGAAATTGGCTTGTGACCAAAGGAAATCTGGCATACCTTGGTCAAGTTTTCCTAATAAATATTAGTTGCTTGTTACTCAGTCCTTGAACTTGTATTGATGGATATACATATTAATGTTGATTAGAGCCTTTGAGAATTACTTAGGGTAGCAGATACTCTGTAATATATTGCCAATTCTTTCAAGTTTCAATAGTATCTCAAAGCGCTTGTTTAGCGTGAAATGCCCCATGTAAAATGGTCATCAGTATAGGGATCTTGTTGAAAAGCGAATTATTGCTCCCAGTGGAAAGCTTTTGCTCAAACAGATATCCTCTATATTAAGTATTTCCAGTTTTCAATTAATTCCATATTCTGGCCAATGGCTTATAGCCTGCCAACTTGACTGCATTTGCATGCTTACTTCTGTATGTTCACTTTGCAGGAAGATGATATTCTTAGTGTTGGTATTTGGGTAATAATAATGTGTGTGAATTATGGAGTCAATCCCCTGGATCTCACACATTTGAGAGCATAACCACATGAAAAATAATTTGGTCCCATAAGTGGATCCAGTCCAGATCAGCCATCAGGATCCTGTTTAGAGACCATCATGATACCAGTAGCTTGGAATTAGTGACCCTCCTAGCAATCCTATGACAGGATCATGACGGTATTTTGCTAATTTTACATCCAAATAAAGGCATAAAACTTGACAATATTTTATTAGTGCTGTGACAATATTTATATGGTATTGTTGAGGTCTTTTAGCACTCTATAGCTATTAGACTTGTTCCGTTGGATAGTGCCATATAGTGCCCCCCTGTTTGAAGTGCCAGATCAATCTGGCACTCTACGGCACTATCTGGCACTATAATTTCTACCATGATGCCAGTGGTATGATACAGTTACTGGTAATTTTACTCAATCTTATTTGTGTTTCTCAGAATAGTGCTTTCCTTGCTTCATTTACTCTTCATAATGCTCCAGACACATTTCTCTCAGTGGATGTCTTCTTGTATGAGCATACTGTGCATTAATAAGTATCTTAATTATTAGACTTGTTCTGTTGGATAGTGCCACATAGTGCCAGCCTGTTTATGGTGCCAGTTTGATCTGGCACTCTACGTCACTATCTGGCACTATAATTTCTACCATGATGCCTGTGGTATGATACAGCTACTGGTAATTTTACTCAATCTTACTTATGTTGCTCAGAATAGTGCTTTCCTTGCTTTATTTACTCTTCATAATGCTCCAGACACATTTCTCTCAGTGGATATCTTCTTGTATGAACATACTGTGCATTAATAAGTATCTTAACTATTTTACATATTCTGCTGTTTTCTCCTATATATGACTTTCCTCTGTATTTACCTGCCAATATGCTGAATCTCTTCAGATATCCAAATGTGTGCTCTACCCTTACTCTGAAATGATTAAATATCTCATTGTAGAGCTTCTGCTTCCTGCTAAGTACACCATTGCTTGGCTTCCTATAAGCTGTAATACATCCTAATCTCTGACAATCCTCTCCTATGTAAGCTAAGTCTGCAATACATTTCTCCCCTCTACTGAATTCAGGATGATTCTCTACCCAGAGTGCTTTGTCATGCCTACTTCCAGCAAATGGCCCACTAAACCAGATGATGTTACCCTCAATGTCAGACAGTGCTTGAAACTTCACACAGTGTGCCTTGTACTTGCCAGAATAAAAGTGTCTCTGCCCTCTAGAAGGTCTGTTAATCCTCACTGGGAAGGTATCCAAAATACTCCTGATATGGAACCTGTTGCTGAACACTCTGGGATATGGAAGTCTATTGGAGCTTCTGAACCTAGTATTCCAAGCTTGCTCTAAGTCATTCATACCCTCTGCAAGGTGGTTCTCCATTGCTGTCAGCTGGGAATGAAAGCTTCTAGGACTTTTGTTGCCATGGATGGTGGGATGAAACCTTGTAGGGCAATAGTTCTTGTAATAGAAGAGAAGCTTGACAAGGGATCTCCTTGAGAAGATTGGGGTTGATGGTCCACAGTACTTGGAATAGATCTCCTCTAGTGTGTCAAAAGGAAATCCAGTGGTAGTGATGGGATTGATGAGAAAAGACCATTCAGATGAGTAAGTCATATTAAAATTGGTGGATGATTGTATAAAGGTGGTTTGAATCAATTTGGCGCAATCCGCCTTATTTATCTGATTTTTAATACATTATGGTTAAATCTCCATCAATTGCCACGTATCCCATCATTATGTTGCAAAAATCATCCGCAAACAATGCCTTGATACTTTTATTGATGCTTTAATCTTAGGTCTATAATCAAATAGGAAATCTGCAATTGATGTGATCTGATCCGTGTCAACACAATCCAAGATGCATCATGCATCATATATGGAGATTTCAACAATCACATTAGTTTTCATATATATTTCATATAAGACCAGGTTGATGTCAATATACTGCTGTATAAGTATCCAAATCCGTTGCTATGGTCCCCATACCAAGCCTCAACTCATCTTTAGTACAACCCAGACAAAACCCATCCCCCAGCTCACAAGCGCAGTCCGGACCGGAAAAGTCAATGTCGGATCCGTTCAAATTCTTGCCAAATGATTTTAGTATGGCCCAAGTGTC
Organism: Basidiobolus meristosporus CBS 931.73; assembly: GCA_002104905.1. Taxonomy (NCBI): domain Eukaryota; kingdom Fungi; phylum Basidiobolomycota; class Basidiobolomycetes; order Basidiobolales; family Basidiobolaceae; genus Basidiobolus; species Basidiobolus meristosporus. Next base: position 14,088 of record MCFE01000728.1, read on the forward strand.
TATGATGAGCCTTCATACAGATATTTGGGCACTACTGATTAGTCTAGCAGAACTAGATACCTCAGAGAGTCGACAAAGATGGAAGAATTTGAGTAGAAAGCTGTGGCATGAGTTCTACATCAAGATGCCAGCCAATGTATGTAAAAGGATATATAACAAGACAAGTATTGAAATCAAGAATGAGCTGAGAGTGAGGGGATTTGACAAAGAAGCTGCGCGGGAGCAATTTTGCGCGCAATTTGCACAGTACGGGCCGGACACGTCCGTTCGTGCCTCAACTTTGGGAACTAAAGAGATTTTGAATGAGTTTTTGCCTCAAATGACTAATGTACTACGTGATATATTAGTAGAGCTAGGTGGCTTCCAAGAGCAATATACACAGGACTCATCCAGGCAACAGGTCCAAAGTATCAGACAGAGGGTAAGTGAATACCTTGAGGAATCAGATGGTGAGCTTCAGGAGGAAAAATACAGACCGCGAGCAACATCATCCAGATCGCGCCAGCACGCCTTGCTGGATTCCCTACCATCTCTTGCAACCACAGCGCGCTGGCGCACGTCAGTCCAGAGCACGCCAACACCCTTTACCGGAACGCCCCTCCTTGAGTCAACACGCGTTGGGTCAACGCGCGCGCTTCAGAGCAAAACTACAAGAACTCGCCAAACTGCTCATTTAGACACAAGTCCGTTGGAGCGGACCAAGTTGCGTCAACTTGCAGCATCACATCAAACTCAGCCAAGGGCCATCTCAACGCGTCAAGGTGCGCCTGCGCGTGCCGTTTTGCCTGACCATCAGCTAGTTACTTCTGGTGAACTGACTGATGATGACCAACATGAAGTGCCTCAACCACCGGAGCCCTTGGCAAGTAAAAGAAAGCGTCAGCGCGTGGCACTACAGGCCGGTTCTGTTGGTTCAGTTGGAGCAATTCAGCGCGGCCAAGCTGTAGCATCGCACTCATCAACTAGGAGGCAAAATACTGACTACAAATACACAAGTAGCCAAGATGATAGTCAGCCAGGAAGTAGTATAGGTGTGCAAAGTGAGTCACTACCAAATGCTTCAGTAGTAATCCCTGTGAGAAAAAAACCCAGGAGAAGATGATGCAATTGCTTTGAATTGCTCACATTTGTAATGATCCCAACAACCCTTTTTTTTCGCAAACCAAATTGAGCCGTTGCAAATCAGTGATCATCAAATTTTTGATATAAGTAATATCAAGGTCGTCTCACATTTGAGACAGAACCCCTATAAATAAACACCCTGCATATATATACGTCATCTGTAATACCAGTGCAGCTATTGGATCTGTTTTGCACCTACACGATTGCTTGCGTGCTGGCTATGACACCTTGTCCAATCACTAGGATCAGGGATTTACTTGCTCAATGAGCAAAATGGGATATTTGATGGCGAATCAGGTAGCTTTTTTAGTAGTCAATGAGCCAATTGGGGGCTGCCAGCTTCAGGATACTTTTGGACCAATTAACCACTGAGATACCGTCCAATTGGAGTGAGGGTAACCAAAATGGTAAGTATTAGTGTAGTTTATAGTGTGATACACATTTATTTCCATTTGCATTAAAGAAACATATCCAAATACCGGATTTTACCTGCCATAATAGCGGTATCCAATCGCGCACGTGATGCAAACATTACGAGTTGGCGCGATCATCCATTCCAACCTCATCGTGTCAGATTGTGCCATAGTGTGCAAGATTGTCCCGCATAGTGCAAAATCGTCCAGGATTGATCCTTCCTTCTGGTAGCTATAATATTGCGCCCAATCGTTCTTTACAACCACGGATTGCGCCGCACGCCCTGGCACGGTACAATGGAACAAGTCTATTTTAAGTGGATCCAGTTGGCCAGGACATCCAATTGCCTTATATGGCAAGAAACATGACAGTATTTTGACAGCCTCACAGCAAGACTCTGATGGCATTATATTGGCAGTATGACAGCCTACTACAGGTTCTGTATAATGCCGCTGTACCAATTTACCAAATGGTATTTTCTATTTCTACCTTCCCCTGTGCAATCATATATTCCACTGTAGAATCACCCCTCTTTATTTGCTTACCCACTACTACCTTGGGTATTCCACATATAGTTCAGATCAAAAAAAACTATGACAGACATTATTTGCTGTTTTTGCTCTTGAGCATTGAATTAGCAATTTGTCTTTAACATTAAGGCAGATGCAGTTAAAGGCACTTTGTTCTTTCTTCTGGTACTTTAAGGCTTCCTCTCCCATGTTTTTAGGAGGGCATTCTTCTCCCATGACAATATTCCAAGGGACTCTTTCTTGTAGCAGCATCTTCATCTTCACCTTCTACACTTGGTAGTTAGAGCCATCCAACTTTTCAGCAGAGGGGGAAATTCCAGTAATAGCAGTAGTAGACATTGCAGAGAGTGACAGCTTGGGGCTCATAACCTGTTGTAAGAGTCTTGGAGATATTGGAAGTGATTTGGAGGACAAGTAGATTATGTGGTTTTCACTTAATGATTTATTGAATGTAAAAGTAATATTTATACTTTTACCTGGTCTTGGCATTACAAACATGTAGAATAGGTTAAGGAAGGTCCCAAGAGCATGTGTGCAAAGTTTGGGGCTGTTTGGACAGCTTTGAGAATTTTCATGTTCTGGGTACCTGGTATTTTGGTGAAAGTATTCTAAGTAAATCCGGACAAGGAATTTGGTCAGTATTCTCTAGGATTTGAAGGTAATGATCTAAGTGACTAAGCTAGGTGAATATTTAGGTGGAAATATGAGTTCTTACAACACTTGAATGGTCCTGTCCATTGTGGCTCAAACTTCTTCCAAGTGATGTTTCTTAGCAATACAAAGTTCCCAACTGGTAATGCTTCTGGTGCTATAGTCTTATCAATTCTCTGCTTCATCTTTTCTGCACTTTGAGATACTTTTGTCTGTGCCTCTTGATGTCTTTGTTGCAGTTGCTGGTGCCTACTTGGCTGACTGAGTTCATCATCTAAGGTGTCTGTAAGCTTTGGTTGTGTGAGATCTCCTGGAATCCTTGGTTCACATCCATACACTAAGTAAAATGGCAATTGCTGGGTGGTGTTGTGTACTCTGACTGTGCATGCAAAGAGTGCTTAGTCTATATCCTCATCCCATCTATTGACAACTACATTTGCATACTTGGTCAGCATTCTTCCAAAAAATACATTAAACTGTTCAATGACTCCATTAGTTCTAGGGTGATATGCCAAGGTTTTCAAGTGTCTGGTGTGCTGCATTTCCAGGCAAGCTTCCAATGTCTTGGTCATAAAGTTTGCACCTCTATTGGATAGAATCTCTACATGGCATCCAAACTTCATAAGGATCTCATGGTATATGAAACTTGAAATTTATTGTTCACTGGCTATAGGTACAGCTTTAGCCACTGGCCATTTAGTGGCACGGTCAATAGCTACTAGGATCCAACAGTTGCATTTGCTGGTAGTTGGCAGTCTTCCAATAAAGTCAATTCCCCATCTTTCAAGTGGTCTTACAGGCTCCAAGGGAAAGATCTCAGCAATTCTCTGTGGTTGGCCTTAGTTGATTTGGCAATTTGGGCATGTTTTCACTAGCTTCTCAATGTCTTGTTTCATTCTGGGCCACCATGCTCTGGCTTTTGCAAGGCTATAGGTCCCTTCAATTCCAAGATGTCCATATCCATTGTGTAGCTTATGTATTAAATCCAGGCAAGAAGCATAAGGGCAATAGGCAATAGGGCTTCCATCAACAATTTGGTAGAGTGTTTCATCCAATACTACAAATTTGCTGGCTTCATCCTGGATTATCTTCTTGATATCTTCATCCACCTCATTAGGAATGGCTTGGTCCTCCAAGTACTTTGGTAATAGGTTAGGCCAATTGGATTCATGCACCAACTTGAGTTGTGCAACTTGATCTAATCTTGATAAGGCATCAGCAACCATATTGTTTTTTCTAGGGCAGTTGACCATCTCCAAGTCATATTGCTGAATGTATTCACTCTATCTTGTCATTCTTCTGGTGAGTACCTTCTGAGTAAATATATACTTGAGGGAGGCATGATCAGTCTTCACAGTGCATTTGACTCCTGCAATATAGCATCTCCATGTCTTCAAACAGTGTATTATAGCAAGCATCTCCTTCTCATGGACTGGATAGTTTTGTTCAGCTAAGTTCAGTTTCTTGGACTCAAAGACAACAGGGTAGTCCTTTCCCTTGTGTTCATGGCTCAACACTCCACCAATTGCATAATCTGAAGCATCTGTGCACAGAGTAAACTCTTTTCTGAAGTCAGGTATTCTTAAGCTTGGCAGCTTAGTAAGTTCATTCTTGAGCATCTGGAAGGCAGTCTCACAAGCTATGTCCCACTTGTAGGTATTGTCTTTCTTGAGGATATCAGTTAAAGGGGCTGCAATACTTGCAAAAGACTTGACAAATCTCCAATAATAGCAAACCATTCTAAGGAACTATCTGAGCTCTGATATGTTATGGGGCTGCTTCAGATTCTTAATTACTTTCACCTTTTTAGGGTCTGAGGTTACTCCTGTACTAGTCACTATGTGTCCCAGATATTCAATGTGTTCCTTGAAGAATTCACACTTGGGTAGCCTGCCATAAAGCTTGCTCTCTCTTAGCTTTGGCAAGACCTTTTCAATGTGCACTGACATGTACTCATGCAATGCTCCTGAGTCAAATATGATCTTGGCCGGTACTCCATTGATTACTCCATTCAAGTATAATAGCTTTCCTGAGTTTGAGGTCATCTGGAATAGGTATTCTTCTATCATGTGGAAGGTGAGTTCTGAGTCTTCTTCAAGTTCATCCTCCATGTTACTATGTTCCATGGCCTGAATGCAGTGTGGTGGTGTATAGGTCCAAGGGAGAGATACATCCAACACTTCTCAAGTGTTTTGTGTGTGGGGTGTTCACTGGGTGCGATAACCTCTGGCAAAAGCTTGCTAGGAATACTTGGGTTCTGTCTCTAATCTAATGTGAAGGGGAATAAAGCCACAAGCTTGTCAAGGGAAAACTATTGAGCTACAATCCCCAACTTAGTTGGTGTCCTAACAAAAGTATGTGCTGGGTTCAGCATCCTTTAAGATGACAATGTACTAAAGCTTCCAAAGTCAAAACAACTGTAAACTCCACCAGCAGGGACTTGATAAGAATGCAGCTGTGGTCAATAGTTACAAAGACAGAAAAGTATCTTTGCCTGTACAAGAACAAACTTGGGAAAGAATCAAATATAATAAAAGATACCTACTCTGAGTATTCCTCACAAGTAGTGCCTCCAAGGTCAGTTGGCTGTCAGCGCGGTTTCCTGGGAGTGTCCTGTGGTCTGGGGTTGGAAGTTCAGGTAGCAGCAGGTAGCAGTGATCACACTAATCAACAAGTCGGTATATTGATAAAAGTGATGATGATTTATTGTTGAGGGATAGCCTCCCTTATATACTTTTCTCACTGGCTAAGTGATTACTAATCATGGTGTTCCAGAAGGTTCCGGAGATCAATAGAAATCTTAGTGACATCAGAATGACCTAAGAATGTTCTAAGTAGGTGCCGGAAGGTTGTAAGAGGCACAGCACATCCAACCAATCAGGAATCAGTATTCTGAAACCTGTGTAACATGGGGATACCATATATGGTATGGAAATGGGAGGGATGGTGACATGGGCTGATCATGTGTCACGGGTACTGGCGCGGGTACTTGCCTAATATAGAAGTACTTATAGCTAGTAATCTTACATAAAGTGAGGGGTAACTTATGCAATAAGGTAAGCAGGTGTGATAGTCAACCAGCTTATGGGATAGTACTGATTGGGTAAGACAAATGGGATAAAACTAAAATAAGTGTAGTAGAGATATAGGGAAGTAGAAAATAAGGGAATGAGCACATCTGTCAGTGGGTGTCACTGTCACCCCACTACAACGGTTAAAGGTTCTTGATGGCTGGTGTCCATTTCTTCTCTGAGGGCAGTACTTTGCAATATGTCCTTGCTGGTGGCAATTGAAGCAAAGTCCTTTCTTCCTACATTCTTCTGAGGTAGGATTCTTCTGCATAGCCTCTATTTCCATTGGCACTGCTTCTGATTGTCTTTGTTCATAGTGATTGTAGCCTCTCTGATTAGTCATTGTGGGCTTCCCAACTCCAAACATAGCTGAGTCATAGTCAATGACAATCTTGATGGCTTCTTTAATAGTCTGGGGTCTTTAATAATTCACTTCCTTACAAGTTCTTTTGTTCAACCCATCAATAAAGTATTCAACTTGATCCAGAAAGCCCATTCCTTCAATTGCCCAAGCAGACATCTATATTCATAAATGTACTCTTGGACCATTCTTTTTGTCTGAGTGTCTTCAACTTTCTTCTTAGTATTTTCTGTTGGTGTGGGGGCTCAAAGGCATCCTGAATTTCCAACACAAACTCATCCCAGGTAGAGATTGTAGAGCATCCCATCATGGTGGCTGACCTGATCTTGTTGCGGTACTACTGCATAGCTGCATCTGCCAGGTAAGAGGCTGCATAATGTAACTTGCTTTCTGGAGTAATTCCTTTAGCCTTGTAAGCTTCTTCAATCTGGAAGAGCCAAGTTCCCAGGTTTTCATTGACTCTACTATGGTACCGGTTGACCTTCACAATAAAGTTGCTCTTGACAGGGTTTTGCTGGCTTTGAGCCATGGTAGCCATTCCTTGTTGCTGCTGGGCCAGAATTTGTTGCATAGCATTCTTCCATTCTTGTTTTTCCGACATCTTGAGGGAGGCTTCTTCTTTCTTTAGGAGGGATGTCTCCGGTTATTGCTGCTACCAATGTTAAAAGTCTTGGTATAAGAATTGCAGAGGAATAGGGAGTTGAGCTAGTATTGTATTCACTAAAACTTGAACTGATCTTTATTAAGATTCCAGCAGCTCCTTATATACATTTTGCCAGATCAATTGCTGACTAATTGTATTTCCTAATGTAGGCTGTGGCTGATGACTCATTTGATTGCATCATCATCACCCAATTGGATCCTACCTAATATTTCTATTTCTGTCTGATAAGGATCTGCTGATTCCTTTGCTGACTAATGTTACTGATTTGATGGATAATACTGATATACTGATAACCTAAGCAAGCAACTAGTTGATTCAACTAAAAACTGATCTAACTTAAATATTCAAGCGGCAGATCATAACAAATAATTAGGTGGACTCCTAACTATTTTAAAAGGGTATACAGGTAAATGTTTCATTTGGCAAAATTTGTGATCCATGAGCAAAAATTGGCCTAAAATTTATTAGCAGAATCAGCTGATATAGCTGTTTATCTCAAAAGTGTCATCATAGCAGAGCATGTTGTGATTCCACTCCATCTGAGGCATAGTATGGATGCAGATCTGGTGCTATACATTTGACAGTACTTGGGTGTACAGCATAAGCCAGCAGATTGCCAAGATATTGGTCAAATTTAGCCAAACAGTAAAAAATGCATATCTTTTGGCTACTGAATTGAGAGTAAGACATACCAACTCTGCAAAACCAAAAAAAAAGCTGATGAAGTCCAGGAATGTGTTGCTTGAGAATAATTTAATATCTTCCCAAAAAGTGTCATCAGATGATGACAGAAATATGATCTATAGTCCACCAATTGTCAAGATGTGATCAGAGCAAAATTATGTAAATTTCTGCACTCCACAGGACTTGACAACTATGGCTCAGCCTGAGGCATTACCCAAAACTATCACAGAAATGTGTTGTAAAAATTTGTATTTCCACCTAAATACTCACCCAACTTAGTCACTTGGATCATTACCTTTATATCATAGAGAATACTGACCAAATTCCTTGTTGGGATTTACTTAGAATATTTTCACCAAAATACCAGGAACCCAGTGCATGAAAATTCTCAAAGTTGTCCAAGCAGCCCCAAACTTTGCACACTTGTTCTTGGGACCTTTCTTAACCTATTCTATGTGCTTGTGATGCCAAGACCATGTCAAAGTAAATACTACTTTTACATTCAATATATTACTAAGTGAAAACCATATAATCTACTTGTTCTCCCAATTGCTTCCAATATCCCCAAGATTCTTACAACCAAATGATCATTCTAGTATTACAAGCCAGGAAATTCAATTTGGCCAGTAATGACCCAAATCACAATATGCATGAGGGTACAAACTTGGCAAATGCCTATTTGGTACATGCTGTTAAGCACAAGACTGCTAAAAATGCTCAAAATAGCCCTTGACAAAGCTTTGGAGATCTGCACTGACTGAGGAGTATCAGGCCCTGATGGAAAGTCAATCATGAGACTAAGTCAAATTACCAATCAATCAAAAAACAGCTTGATGCACATGGGCCTCTAAAATAAAATATATGGCAATGGTACTGTTGAAGAATCCAATTCAAGACTTGTGTCCAAAAGATACTCTCAAACAAAATGACAGGACTATACAGAGACCATTGCATAGGCAGCCAAGTTTAATATCATCTGCCTAATACTGATTGTTGCTGCTAAATTTAAGTTAACTATTCATTAAATGGATTTATATACTAATTACTGAGTTGAAATCTTGATGAGGACATATACCTGGACCAGCCTGATAGGTTTGTTGACTATTTAACTCCCACTTGACCTGCAAGCATAAAACTTGATGCAATCTGAAACAATTACCAGGAGCCTGGAATTGCAAGAAAGATTCTCACTTGAAATGATTGAGTTTCCAAAAAAGAGCAGCTGACCATAGTATCAGTGGCAATTTAAGCAGTGTTAAGGATATAATCAGTGTATCCAGAAATAAACATGATAGCTCAGCTGTTGTGCATCCATAAAGAAACTCAGTATTGATACCTTTATAGAAGTAATACAATTGCTACACTAAGTATATAGTATACAAGTACTAAATGGAAAACTATGAATCAGCAGCTACCACATTGGGGACAAACCTTAACTTGGTCAAAGCACAACCAAATCAAAAGAGCTTGGCACCATTTGAGAGCCCAGAAATCCTGTATTAATCTAAGGTTGGCACTTCAATAATTATCATGCTTTAAGCACATCCTGATATTATCATATTCAGAGGGAGCTGTCAGCCACCTTAATCACAACTATGAATATGACCTTAATGCAGCAGTTAAGTAGATTCTTAGATACCTAAAGGAGCTGCTGATATCTATTTTGGATCAACCTATGAGCTTTCAGACAGGATCTTATAGGACACTCAGATGCTGATTGGGGACAAAATACAGGATGCAGATGTACTACAACAGGATAAACCTTTCTTTACTGTGAAGGAGCTACTTCTTTCAACATGGCAACCAACCAGAGCACTTTATATGAGTGTATGGCAGCCTGTGAAGCTACAAATAAAGCAATGTGAATAACAGAGCTCTCTCAGTGACTGGGGCTTATGTCAAAAACACCTGCTGCTTAATTTCAAAATAATACAAGATGTGAGAAATTGGGTAGAAATCCGACTTTTCATGCTAAAGATAATCACATAGATATCAGACATTGTGTTACACATGTAGCTACAGAGAATTGTTTAGTCCAATAAGTTTACCATGATATTGATGAAACAGTGTGGTGGTATATAGGTCCAAGGGAGAGATAAGTCCAACACTTCTCAAGTGTTTTGTGTGTGGGGTGCTCACTGGGTGCGGTAACCTCTGGCAAAAGCTTGCTAGGAATACTTGGGTTCTGTCTCTAATCTAATGTAAAGGGGAATAAAGCCACAAGCTTGTCAAGGGAAAACTATTGAGCTACAATCCCCAACTTAGTTGGTGTCTTAACAAAAGTATGTGCTGGGTTCAGCGTCCTTTGAGATGACAATGTACTAAAGCTTCCAAAGTCAAAACAACTGTAAACTCCACCAGCAGGGACTTGATAAGAATGCAGCTGTGGTCAATAGTTACAAAGACAGAAAAGTATCTTTGCCTGTACAAGAACAAACTTGGGAAAGAATCAAATATAATAAAAGATACCTACTCTGAGTATTCCTCACAAGTAGTGCCTCCAAGGTCAGTTGGCTGTCAGCGCGGTTTCCTGGGAGTGTCCTGTGGTCTGGGGTTGGAAGTTCAGGTAGCAGCAGGTAGCAGTGATCACACTAATCAACAAGTTGGTATATTGATAAAAGGGATGATGATTTATAGTTGAGGGATAGCCTCCCTTGTGTACTTTTCTCACTGGCTAAGTGATCACTAATCATGGTGTTCCAGAAGGTTCTAAGAGACACAGCACATCCAACCAATCAGGAATCAGTATTCTGAAACCTGTGTAACATAGGGATACCATATATTGTATGGAAATGATAAGGATGGTGACACGGGTTGATCATGTGTCACAGGTACTGGCATGGGTACTTGCCTAATAGAGAAGTACTTATAGCTAGTCATCTTACATAAAGTGGGGGGTAACTTATGCTATAAGGTAAGCAGGTGTGATAGTCAACCGGCTTATGGGATAGTACTGATTGGGTAAGACAAATGGGATAAAACTAAAATAAGTGTAGTAGAGATATAGGGAAGTAGAAAATAAGGGAATGAGCACATCTATCAGTGGGTGTCACAGTCATCCCACTACAATGGTTGCAGATATTTTTACCAAAACCATTTGCTACAGATAATTTGAAATATCTCAGATCTTTATTGCATACTGACCAATTTCTTTGTTGGGGTGTACCTGGAATATTTTAGTCAGCCTTGAAGTACCTTGAACATCAAGCTAGATAAGTTGCTAAAACAGCCCCAAACATCAGTAATGTATAAAGAAATAGCAATAATAATTGGACTGTTGTGTATTTATACAAAAGCTCAGTATTTCTTTCTTTCTTTAATCTATACCCCTAATATTATTTCACTATTCTCAAAATCAGAACAGCACTTTAACCAAACTGTGTGTACTTATGCCAAAATTATCAGAGGATGCTCCTTAATGTTGGGAAAATATCCTAAGATAGCACCACAGGTATATTACTCCTAGAACAGTAAAATGTAGAGCTTTGGTGGTAACTAACAACAATTTAACAATTGTAAATATTACATGTCAAGTCATTGATGTGTAAATACTTCTGAATCAAATGAGTCATCACAAGAGCCTGCATTTTGGAGTCTATCTAGTCAGCACACAATATGGAGAGATCAGTTCAAGAAGTTGCTGCAGCTGCAATGAAGTTGATGCAGGCTTGAGTAACAACATTGCTGCGCAACTACCCAGTAAATTTTTAGTGGCTGAATTATACTAAATAGCTCATCAGCTGCTCCATGGAATTCCAATACCCTATAATGGTACCTTGTAGATATCTAAGAACCCACTTGATAGCTGTAATTTGATCTGATCCATAATTCAACATGAATTGACCAAGCTTTCCCACAGCTATTGCAGTATCTGGACATGTAGATATCATCAAGAACATCAGGCTGCCAACCACTGATTGATAGGGAAAGGCTTGGCCCATGTTTGCACAGATTGGACCCAAGTCTGGCTGGGCTTCACTCAATCTTAGGCTATTTTCCATGGGTGTTGCTACCGGTTTGCAATTTTTCATTTTGCAGCCCCTAAAATGTACCAGATGTGCATAGACTGATTCAGTGCAAGTTCCTGTGTAATTATTTTAAGTTTTTACATAATTCTAAGAAAATAGCTGAATTTTGCCAGATCTTTCTTTTCAAACTTGCCAAAGAGTTCTGATTTTGGGTGCTTAAGTGACTCCTGTTGACTTGTAGCTTATATCAGGTCTTTCACATATAAAAAATGGATGGTTACACCCTTTTTGGGCTGTTTCACATAGCTACTGTGATCTGCAGTGCTACAAACAACCCAATCTCCAGTAGATATGTATAAATCTTGTTATACCATGCTCTAAGAGCCTGTTTCAGTACATGCAACAGTCTTTTGAGTCTGCACACATTATTGAGGCCTTTTGGGTCAGAAAAACAGTCTGGATGCTTTATATATATAGCTTCTTGCAGATCCCTATTGAAAGTGGCTGTTTTGATGTCCATTTTATACAAATCTACACAGTGTATAGCTGCCAGAGCTAGAATTATCCTAGTGGAGTTTAACATAGCTACCAGAACAAATGCTTCCTTAAGGTCTAGTCCATGGATCCAGGAATTGTTGAAATATTGGACTATTTGGTATCATTCAGCAGCTAAAAATTTACTTAACAACTCTAGACTAGTCTTAGTCACTGTAGGACTCATTTACTGCCTTAACTTTGCCACTTTCTCCAGATATATGATCTTATGATTATTCCCTTATAATCAAGATCAAATTAGCATTATTACCAGACATTATGTACTAACCCTGAAACTGTTAGAATGCTCCTGAATATTGAGAAACCCTCCCTACTTAGTGTTACAGCTGTATTACTGCTACAAGGTATAAATACTGAGCTTCTTTATGAATAAACAACAGTTCAACTATTATCACTATTTCTTGAAAAGTTCCTTATATCCAAATCACTTCTTAAATTGCAACAGGAATAGCCTTTAGTCACCAATCTTACCATGTACCAATCCTTGGTACCATTTGTGGCTATCTTAATCCTGTAGACCCATCTATATTCTCTATGCTTTCTCCCAGCTGCTAAATCTACTAGTTCCTGCATTTTGTTACTCCTTCTGCATGGCTAGTTGTCACAAAGCACCATCTAGACTTTGCATTGCCAGCTCCAGATTCTCAGGCTTGGCACTTAAGGCAAGATACCGTTATTCATGATCAATGGATATCTGCCACCAGGATCCAGGAGTATTTCTTATTCTGGTTGATTTCCTAATAGGGATAATCTGCTCTGATCTGGAACTGGTAAAATTCTCTTCCAAATCTGGCTGAAGTAGGTATGCATCTTTTTGATTAGTTTTGATTGCATCATGAGGCAGCAGGCCAATGCTATTGGTGGCTGCTGAATCTAAACATCCCTGCTGTTGATCAGGTTCTATATTTGGCCATCATACACTCTTTACCCTTTAGCTTCTTTACAGTTTCCAAGAAAGATCTCTTTTCTACTCTGTGATTCATACTCTGAGTGCTTTATGTCAGGAATGTGATAGAATACATCAGTGCCAGAGATCCTGAGATGCTGAAGGAGTGGTTTTTTGCCCATCTATACTTCAAAGGGTGTGCAATCATATAATGTTGTTGTTGAGCATTGACTCTTGACGTATACCGCAGTAGCAAGAGATTCAGCCTAACACTTGTTGTCCGTTCCTTTATTGTATAGGAAAAATCTTCCCATCTCTACTATTGCTCCAGTTGCATATTTTAATACTCCATTTAGCTGTGGAATAATTACAACAGTGGTCTTTTGAAGTTTTCCTGTAATTGAGCAGTGTCTGGAAACTCATTAGATCAGTATTGCCCTCCATTGTCACTTCATAGTACCCTCAGTTTACACCAAGTTTGTGGTTCTGTTATTCTCTTGCAGTACTTGAGCATCTATAGGGCCTCATCCTTTGTCTTGAGGAAGTACTTTTATGTATATCTTGTCTTGTCATCAATGAATATCATGAAATATCTGTTAGCTCCATAGTAGAGTATTCTGATGAGCCCACATATGTCCAAGTGCACAATAGCCAGTATTTTAGTGGTATAAATGCGTCATGGGCTCCTCATATGTTTCTATGTACCTTACAGACACTTAATTTGATTGGAATTGAGTAATTTAGACCAGAGACAAGCTGGTATTTCACCAATTGGTTCATATTCTGTTCCTCAATGTGTCCTAGCCACTTATGCCACATCTTGCTGCTTGTTTCATCAGCTTCAGCAATGATAAAATACACCATTACAATAATATAGCATTGTCACTTAGATATATTGTGATCTCTGATTCCCAAAGCTAGATTTTGTTCTTTTTACTCAGTATTCAGCAGCTTAGCTTTGTAAGAGCAACTTTCTGTCCTTGAGTAGTAGCTTTACTGACTGAGAGTAGGCTCTTAGCTATTCCAGGCACAAAGAAGACATCAGTCAGTTTTGCTGCTGTTGCCTGGAGATATCACTCATATTTAGCTCAATATACCCACTGGCAGTAGCCTCCTATTCAGAGTTGTCTCCCAGGTAATCTTTTCTTGAGGGGAATAGTCCTTAAGTTGCGCATCCACTCCCTTATACCAAAAATATGTGGTGATACTCCAGAGTCCTTATATCATGTATTACTTTGGCTACCAGTATTTCTGTACAGTTACAAATAACTGTTCATCAGTAGTTTTATAGTTTATCTGCTCTGGCCCCTGTTTTAGTATGCTTGTTTCTGCTTGCATTTACTTACCCAGTGTCCTGGCTTCTTATGGTAGTTACAGCAACCAGGTTTTCTTTAGTTTTGTTGCTTTCCCTTCTTTCCTGGATATCTTTCTGAGCTGATTAAAGCATTATCATGTGGCCAGGGCAATGGATTACATCTAGGATGTACAACAGATAAGTTGAGACTTAGCACAAGGATTATAATGCTGGGTTTGGATACTTATAAAGTAGTATAATGGTATTGACCTTGTAGTATATGAGATATATATGAAAGCTGATGTGATTGTTGAATTTTCCATAAATTAGGCATATGACATCTTGGAATTGCATCTGCAAAGATTAGACCACATGATTTGCAGATCCCTGATTCTATAATATACAGGATCATTTTATTGAAGAATCCTTTACAGGTTGCTGTTAACAATTGATTTGTGCAATATTTTGAAGAAACAGATGGCAATTGATGGCAATTCAATCATATAGTATGGAGAAATAAATACATCAAGTCAATTGCGCTGAGCTTATTTAACTTACTCTGACAAAATCACTTGGCAACCTTGATATGACCTACTGATCTGAATGGTCATTCCTCATCAGTTCTGTCAATAGTACTGAATTTCCTTTTGGCACATCAGAGGAGATGTAAACCAAGTACTGTGGACCATCCACTACAAACAACTCAAGGAGACTCCTTGTTAGGCTTCTCTGCTATTTGAAGAGTGATTTCCCTACAAGGTACCATCCTGCCATCTATGGCAACAGAAGTCCTAGTAGCTTTCATTCACAGCTGACAGCAATAGAGAGCCACCTTGCAGAGGGTATGGATGATTTAGAATAAGCTTGGAACACTAGGCCCAATATCTTCAGTAGACTTCTATTTTCCAGAGTGCTCAGTAGCAGGTCCTGTATCAGGAGTATTTTGTACACCTTCCCAGAGAGGGTTAACAGATATTCAGGAGGACAGAGATGGTTCTACTCAGGCAAATACAATGCATGCTGAGTGAAGTTTTATGTACAGACTGAAATTAAAGGTAACATCATCTAGCCTAGTGGGCCATTCACTCAAAGCAGGCTCAACAAAGTGCTCTGTGTTGAAAATCATTCAGAATTTGTTAGAGTGGCAACAGGTAAAACAAGCTTTACTTGAAGAGGAGAGGATTGTCAGAGATCAGGATGTATTATAGCTTATATAAAGACAAGGAATGGTGTGCTTGGCGGGAAACAGAGGCTGTGCAATGATATACCAGAACATATCCAGTTGAAAGTAGAGCTTAGACTTGAATATATAAAGAAATTGAGGATATTAGTAGGTAGATGTAGAGGAAGGATATATATATCAGGAAATGGCAGAATGGGTAAAGTAATCACAATACCATTATAAGTGCAATACGTCCATACAAGAAGACATCCACTGTGAAAATATGTTGGGAGTATTAAGAAGATTCAATATAGCAAGTAACTCATATTCTGCTTGATATAAGTATGTTGAGCAAAGTTATCAGTAACTGTACTCTACTGCAGGCATCATTGTAGACATATGAGTGCCAAATGGTGCCATAGAGTACAGAGTGATCAAGCACTCTAAGTAGGCTGACTCCATGTGGCTGCTGAAATATTGGACTATTTAGTAATATTCAGCATTGAAATCTTACCAAACAATTCTAGACTAGTCTTAGTTGCCATAGGACTCATTTACTGGCGCAATTTAAGAAGTGTTGTGGATATATGGAACTTATCAAGATGTAACAAAAAAGTTGGATTGTTCTTTCACCATAAAGAAGCCCAGTGTTCATACCTTTGTAAAAGTAATACAATGGTAACATTAAGTGAGGAAAGCTTCTCAACACACAGGAGCATTCAGTAACAGTTTCAGGGTTGGCACATTATGTTTGGTAAAAGTGCTGATTTGATCTTGGCTGCATATATGCCACAGTGTGCCAGAGAGGCCAAGTGAACCTATACTTGGCCACAGAGTGTGAAACATAGCTCTGCATCTTCATGCAAAGCAGCCCCTGTGATTTACATATGATGCAGGAGAAAATCTATTTTTTGACGTTTTTTTGTGGATCAAAGCTGTGCAGGATGTGTAAGAGCACAGAAGAACTGAAGACATGCATCAAGTACTGAATGCCCATGGCACTCTGAATCTAGCTACTGTAGCTTGTAACATGTCAGAAAAATACATGGCACTATCATGGTCCACTGGTACTATCTTGCACTATAAGTTCTTTGTACAGATCTTACTTTAGGGCTAATAATCAAGTATAGTACCAGATTGTAACAGTGGACCAAGATAGTACCATGTACTTTTCTGGCATGTCACAAGCCACAAGGCTAGATCCAGAGTGTTGTGGGTATTGAGTACCTGATGCATGTCTTCAGTTCTTCTGTGCTCTTATAACATTGACCCAAAAAAAAAGGTCAAAAAATGGAGTTTCTCCAATGCAATGGGTGAAACACAGGGATGGCTTTGCATGAAGACGCAGAGCTATGTTTCACACTCTGTGGCCAAGTTGAGCTTCACTTGGCCTTTCAGGCACGCTATAGCATCACTTGGCACTCCTGGCTCAATGTGGCACTATCCAATGGAACAAGTCTTATATGTTGTTTCATCTAAGTCAATAGCTAAGCCTTGGAATAATTTTGTAACCATATAATCTCCTGAGTGGCTTGACAAGCAGCCATAATCAGCTTCAGTGGCAGAGAGGGTCATAGTTGGTGGTTTCTTGCAATTCCAAGTAACCGCTGCATCAGCATAGAGAAGTTCATACCCAGCAGTAAGGCATCTGTCATTTAGATCCCTATTCCAATCTGAATCATTATAGTCATTAGATCTATACCCACTAGCTGCTCCAGGGCATTTAGGTACCATGTTCATGATAACTTGCAGATATCTAAGTGCTTGTTTAACTGCTGCAATTTGATTGAATCCATAATTCTGCTTGAATGGACTGACCATTCTAAGGACACTTTGTAAGTGCCAGACTTTTGAGAGACTTTGCTAACTTAGTGTTACAGTAGTATTCCCTCAGCAAAGGTGAGATACTGGGCTTTTTATCATTAAGGAACAGTACAACTATTATCAATTGCTCTTAATAAATTGCTTATATCTAGAATATATACTAGATTGCAGCATGTTATGAGCCCCATTTGCCTTCATCTATACTACAAGATGACCTCTACAAGCAAACATAACAACATAAACATCCTACCTGTAAAGGAGACATTTGATGGGAGGACCTACAGACTATACTCACTGAAGTTTAGCTCAACTGGCTGCACTTCCAACTCTTGTGAAAAGAGCTACTTTCTTTCTGGTAATTCCTCCTGGTGATGATGGGATTCAGTTGGTTCCTGGCTTATGGTGATAATTGTCAAGAACTACAGCATTTTTCTCATGTGTTATGATTTACCGCTTGAATGTTTAAATGAGATCAGTTTTTAGTCAAATCACTTGGTTATATGTTTAGCCTATCAGTATACCTGTCATCTATCAAATCAGTGGCATCAGTAAGTAAAGGAATCAGCAGATCCTTATCAGACAGGAATGGATATATTAAGTAGGATCTTATTAGGTGAAGAGAAAGCAACCAAATGAGTCATCAGCCACAATCTACATTGGGAAATACAATTAGTCAGCAATTGATCTGGCAAAGTGCATATCAGGAGCTGCTGGAACCTCAATAAAATTCAGCTGAAGTTTTAGGGTATACAATGCTAGTTAAACTCCCTACTCCTCTACAACTCTAATACCAAGACTTGTAACATTAGTAGCAGCAATAACCAGAAACCTCCCTCAAAATGTCCAAAAATCAAGAATTGAAGAGTGCTATGCAGCAAATCCTGGCCCAACCACTAGAGTTACTTCAGATCCTTAGCCAGCAGCAACAAGAAATGACTTCCACAGCCCAAAGCCAGCAAAACCCGGTCAAGAGCAAGTTAGTGTGAAGGTCAACTGGTACCATGGTAGAGTTAATAAAAGCCTGGGAACTGGGCTCTTCCAGATTGAAGAAGCTTTCAAGACTCAGGGAATTGCTCCAGAAAGCAAGTTACTTTACGCAGCCTCCTACCTGGTAGATGCAGCTTTATAGTGGTACCATAACAAGATCAGGTCAGCCACCATGATGGGATGCTCAACAATCTCTACCTGGGATGAGTTTGTGTTGTAAATTCAGTATGCTTTTGAACCTCCACACCAGCAGACATTGCTAACAAGAAAGTTGAAGACACTCAGACAGAAAGGAATGGCTCAAGAGCACATCTATGAACATAGATGTCTGCTTGGACAAATTGGAAGAATGGACCCCCGGGATCTAGTGGAATACTTGATTGTTGGGTTGAAAGAAAGAACTTGCAAGGAAGTGAATTCTTAAAGACCCCAGGCTATTGAAGAAGCCATCAAGATTGCCATTGACTATGAAGCAGCTATGCTTGGAGCTAGGAAGCCCACATTGACTAATCAAAGAGGCTACAATCATTATGAAAGAAGACAATCAGAAGCAGTGCCAACAGAAATAGACCCTATGCAGCCTTCAACCATATGGAAGCCCTTGAGCATAGTAACATGGAGGATGAACTTGAGGAAGACTCAGAACTCAGCTTCCATAAGACAGAAGAATGCCTAACCCAGTTGACCTCAAACTCAGGGAAGCTATTATATATGAATGGAGTAATCAATGGAGTACCTGCCATGAGCATGATTGACTTGGGATCATTGCATGAGTACATGTCAGAGCAATTTGCTCTGAAAGCTGGAATCAACTCTAAACCCACCAAATAAACTTCAGTCTCAACAGCTGATGGGAACTCTCACATAATTAACCATATTACTCAGCAAGTCAGGATGAGGATCAATGACTATGAAGAAGACCTGCGGGCCTATAAATCTGGGAACTGAAAGTTTGACCCAGTACCTAGAAAATCCTGGCTATTGTGTTGTAATCCATTAATCAACTGGTGAACCTATGCTACTCAGATCCAGAAGGACAACAAGTCCTATGAGCTATTACCTGCCAGACTGGATTTTGACTTGGTCAATTCCAGTGTGTGTGAAACAAGTGAACTTAGTAAGACATAGTTCTGTAGAGCACTTAGAAATGGCACCCAGATGTACCTTATGGCAGTATTACTGGAGGATTCCTCTAGCCCAGTACCCCATAAGGTCCAGACTCTTTTGAAGAAATATTCAGACATATTTCCAGATGAACTTGTAAGTCTACCACTAGTCAGAGATGTGGATTATGCCATTGACATAGGAGATAGCCCTCCAGTGTGTAAGATACCTTACAGAATGAGTCCATTGGGATTGGAAGAGATGAAGTGACTGCTGAAATAATTAGGAGTCCACCTAATTATTAATATATTATGAACTAGCACCTAGTGAAATGATATATTTGAGATTATCAACATGGAATTTAGTTTGTATGATATTCACTCATTATTAGGTATTAGAGAAGTACAGAATTTTAGGAAAATCTGAAACTTTTCCAAATGAGCTGAAACTTGGCACATGTACTCCTGAGACTCCCCTAATAATGACCAAATAGTCACATTTACGTAGTTCTGCAATAAGTATAAATGCTGTGTTGCAACTCAATAAAACATCATGTAAATATCATGTAAATCTTCTAATTCTCCAATTCACTCCCAATATATCTCTATAATATTTCAACAGAGACAAATAGATCAGTTATTGGAGCAAGGATATATCAGACCCAGCAAGTCAGCTTGGGGAGCACCAGTACTTTATGTGAAGAAGAAGGATGAAACACTTAGGATGTGCATTGATAACAGAGCCCTCAACTCAGTTAATGTGAAGAATAAGTACCCCATACCTTGGACTGATGAGCTTTTGGACCAATCAATGGAGCCACTTTATTCAGCAAGATTGACCTCATGTCAGGAAACAACCAGACTAGGGTGAAGCCAGAAGACATCCCTAAGATAGCATTCAGGACTAAATATGGACATTACAAGTACTTAGTCATGAGTTTGGGCCTCACCAATGCTCCTGCAACATTCATGACCTTGATTCAGACTTTCTTCCAGGAGTACTTAGACAAGTGTGTGATAATCTACCTAGATGATATATTCATATACAGCAAGACAGAAGAGGATCACATGGTGCACATTGAAAAGATCTTGAAGAAGCTAACAGAGAACAAACTATATAGCAAGCTAGCCAAGTGTGAATTCTTCAAGGAACACATTGAATATCTAGGACACATAGTGACTAGCACAGGAGTAACCTTACACCCCTAGAAGGTTGAAGTTATCAAGAATCTGAAACAGCTCCGCAGCATATTGAAACTCAGATCATTCCTTGGAATGGTTTCCTATTATTGGAGATTTGTCAAGTCCTTTACAAGTATTGCAGCCCCTTAACTGATATCCTCATGAAAGACAATTCCTACAAGCATTGCATGTGAGACTGTCTTTCAGATGCTCAAGAATGAACTTGCTAAGCTGCCAAGCTGAAGAATACCTAACTTCAGAAAAGAGTTCACTCTGTGCTCAGATGCTTCAGATTATGCAATTGGTGGAGTGTTGAGCCAACAACGCATGGGAAAGAACTACCCAGTTTCCTTTGAACCTAAGAAATTGAACTCAGCAGAACAAAACTATCCAGTGCATGAGAAGGAGATGCTTGCTACAATACATTGCTTGAAGACATGGAGATGCTAAATTGAAGGAGTCAAATGCACCATGAAGACTGATCATGCCTCCCTCAAGTATATTTTCACTTAGAAGGCACTCTGTAGAAGAATGACAAGATGTAATGTATACATTTAGCAATTTGGTTTGGAGATTGTCTACTGCCCTGGGAAAAATAACACAGTTTTGGATGCCATATCATGATCAGAACAATTTGCACAACTCAACTTGGTGCATGAATTGGATTGGCCTAGCCTATTACCAAAGTACTTGGAGGACCAAGCCATTCCTAAGGAGGTGGATGAAGTGATCAAGATGATAATCTGGGATGAAGCCCGCAAATTTGTGATACAGCTTGAAACACTCTACCAAATTGCTGATGGAAGCCCTATTGCCTATTGCCTCTATATTGCTTGCCTGGATTCAATACATAAGCTGCACAATCAATATGGACATTTTGGAATTGAAGGAACCTACAGCCTTGTGAAAACCTGAGCATGGTGGCCCAGAATGAAACAAGACATTGAGAAGCTAGTGAAAACATGCCCAAATTGCCAAATCAACCAAGGCCCACCACAGAGGATTGCTGAACTCTTTCCCATGGAGCCTGTAAGACCAGTTGAAAGATGGGGAATTGACTTTATTGGAAGACTGCCAACTACAAGGAAATGCAACTGCTGGATCCCTATGAAGTTTGGATGCCCTGTACAGATTCTATCCAATAGAGGAGCCAACTTTATAACAAAGACATTAGAAGCTTACCTGGAAATGCAGCACACCAGACACTTGAAAACCTTGGCATATCACCCTAGAGCTAATGGAGTTACTGAGCATTTAAATGGGCTATTTGCAAAAATGCTGACCAAGCATGCAAATGGAGCTGTCAATAGATGGGATGAGTATATAGACCAAGCTCTCTTTGCATGCAGAGTTAGAGTACACAACATCACCCAAAAATTGCCATTTTGCTTAGTGTATGGATGTGAACCAAGGATTCCAGGAGATCTCACACAACCAAAGCTTACAGACACCTTAGAAGATGAACTCAGTCAGACAAGTAGACACCAGCAGCTGGAACATATATTTCAAGAGGCTCAGACTAAAGTATCTCAGAGTGCAGAAAAGATGAAGCAGAGATTTGATAAGACTATATCACCACAAAGATTAACAGTTGGAAACTGTGTATTGCTGAGATACAATTCTTGGGAGAAGTTTGAACCACAATATATGGGACCTTTAAAAATCATCAGAGAATGTGCATTTGCAACTTACCAGCTAGTGGACAAACCAGGGAATATTTGGGAATACTCAGTTCATAGAGACAGACTCAAGATTGCAAGACTTGCCAACAATACTGAACCACTAAGATACTGGTATCACAAGAAAAGTGATTCAGGAGAACCCTTTCAACTTTAGTAGGGGAGAATTTTATGATTTACCGCTTGAATGTTTAAATTAGATCAGTTTTTAGTCAAATCAATTAGTTTTATGTTTAGCCTATCAGTATACCAGTGTTATCTACCAAATCAGTATTATTAGTCAGCAAATGAATCAGCAGATCCTTATCAGACAGGAATGGATATATTAAGTAGGATCTTATAAGGTGATGATGATGCAATCAAATGAGTCATCAGCCACAACCTACATTAGGAAATTAAATTAGTCAGCAATTGATCTGGAAAATATATGTTAGGAGCTGCGGGAACCTCAATAAAAATCAGTTCAAGTTTTGGTGAATACAATACTAGCTAAACTCCCTATTCCTCAACAACTCTTATATCAAGACTTGTAGCACATGCTTCCCTGTCTCTGGCTTAGGTAGAATTTTTTCCCTTGGCCTTTTCCTTTCTCACTACAAGATCTTTCACTACTACTTTGTCTCAGTGCTTCTACTATTGAACAGCATTTTCTCCTTGATATATGCACTCTGATGTGTCTGTTTTGGCCTGGTTGTCCCTTGCTGTCACTCTGATGGCAGCCTGATGCTTCTTTCCCACTTGTTTCAGGCTTGCAGCCAAAGCTGAGATGGACCCCTGAGATAGCTGCTGTTTTATCACTGCCAGGTGCGTCACTGCTACTCTGACTGAGTGCTTCTTGAGTAAAAACTATGCTTTCTCCTTGATAAATGCTGCTGTGACGCATCTTTGTTTGCCTGCTTTTCCCTTATTGGCACTCTTTCAGCCATCTGATGTCTCTTTGACACTTGTTTGGAGCTTTTGGTCCTGCTTGTGATGGGCTCTTGGGGAAGCTGCTGGTTTTTAGCCATGGCACCCTTGTTCTACTGCCTTGGATAGTTTCTCCTATTTTTGAGATACTCTATAAGCATACCAATGCAGGTCCAAAATCTCTTTGCTTGTTTGAACCCATGTTTATGCACATGAAACAAGTCTAGCACTTTCTGCTTGGCCTTGAGGTCTCAATGGTGTCATGGTAGGCTGGCCTTAAGGTTTTAACATGCTAGACTTCTAAAAACCTCTTGAATATTTTCCACTCTTCATCATTGCAGTCAATGACTTCACAGATCTTCATTGTCATTTGATTTTTAGGCTTTGGTATAAGCACTACATTTCCACCCTCCCATGCCATGATAGGTTTTTCTGTGGATTTTACCTTTGGGCACTGTCGCTGTGCTTCAAGGACTGTATGCGGCTCATTGGCTGTTTCATTAGGAAATGGCTTAATTTTTAGCTGTAACATTGAGCTACTTAAGTTCCTTCTTTGAAGCAACAATACAGCTTTCTTTACCTGGGATATTGATTGCTCTACACATATTATTCACTTATCCTGTTTCTGGACTATTTCCTGATCTCTCTTGGTCATTGCATCTATTCTATGAGCCACTGCACCTAGTTGCCACATTAATGCTTTAATATGAGCTGACAACCTGCTAACATGATTGGTGATGATGTTATGATGGTCACTTGCTGGCCTTCAACTGAAGGTACTGCTTTTGCTATTTTCTCATCTGCTTAAGCATAATGATCAGCCTGTAATAGCAAAGAACCTAATTTCAGTGAGCAAAGCAGCAACTCAGGGACTGAAATTAATTTGAACTAAGTTCAACTGCTCAAATCTGAGTGAAAATGGACAGAAACTAGCCTTGGGAATCAATAATCTCAAAACATACAAGCTACAATGCAAATTACTGTACCTGAGTATGTTAACATTGCTGAAACTGATAAAACTGGCTGAAAGACATGTCATAGGAGGCTAGGACACATTGGAGAGCAGCAAAGAGGCTAATTGATGAAAATTCAGCATGTTTTGGGCCTCAAATACCCAGTTCCAGTCAAATTGAGTACCTATGACAGATGCTCACATGGCCAATAAGCTAGGCAATGTCTTTAGAGCTCAGGAGGCATTTGTGCACTCAAAATACTGGCTATTGTGCACTCAGACATATGGGTGACCATGAGAATACTGTCATTGGTAGTTGAGAGACATTTTATGGCACTTATTGATGACAAGACAAGATATGCATTGGTGTACTTCCTAAAGACAAAGTATGAGGATTTAGAGATATTCAGGCACTTCAAGAACATAGTGGAAGCACCAACTGGGTGTATATCAAAGGTGTTACAAAGCTGCAATGGAGGATAATACTGCCCTTAGGAATTTCCAAATACTTTTCAACTAGTAATATGCTTCAGCGCACCACGATGTGGTGGTGTATAAGTCCAAGGGAGAGATACGTCCAACACTTCTCAAGTGTTTTGTGTGTGGGGTGTTCACTGGGTGCAATAACCTCTGGCAAAAGCTTGCTAGGAATACTTGGGTTCTGTCTCTAATCTAATGTGAAGGGGAATAAAGCCACAAGCTTGTCAAGGGAAAACTATTGAGCTACAATCCCCAACTTAGTTGGCGTCTTAACAAAAGTATGTGCTGGGTTCAGCGTCCTTTGAGATGACAATGTACTAAAGCTTCCAAAGTCAAAACAACTGTAAACTCCACCAGCAGGGACTTGATAAGAATGCAGCTTTGGTCAATAGTTACAAAGACAGAAAAGTATCTTTGCCTGTACAAGAACAAACTTGGGAAAGAATCAAATATAATAAAAGATACCTACTCTGAGTATTCCTCACAAGTAGTGCCTCCAAGGTCAGTTGGCTGTCAGCGCGGTTTCCTGGGAGTGTCCTGTGGTCTAGGGTTGGAAGTTCAGGTAGCAGCAGGTAGCAGTGATCACACTAATCAACAAGTCGGTATATTGATAAAAGGGATGATGATTTATTGTTGAGGGATAGCCTCCCTTATATTCTTTTCTTCACTGGCTAAGTGATTACTAATCATGGTGTTCTAGAAGGTTCCGGAGTTCAATAGAAATCTTAATGACATCAGAATGACCTAAGAATGTTCTAAGTAGGTGCCGGAAGGTTCTAAGAGGCACAGCACATCCAACCAATCAGGAATCAGTATTCTGAAACCTGTGTAACATGGGGATACCATATATGGTATGGGAATGGTAGGGATGGTGTCACGGGTTGATCATGTGTCACGGGTACTGGCGCGGGTACTTGCATAATATAGAAGCACTTGTAACTAGTAATCTTACATAAAGTGAGGGGTAACTTATGCAATAAGGTAAGCAGGTGTGATAGTCAACCGGCTTATGGGATAGTACTGATTGGGTAAGACAAATGGGATAAAACTAAAATGAGTGTAGTAGGGATATAGGGAAGTAGAAAATAAGGGAATGAGCACATCTGTCAGTGGGTGTCACTGTCACCCCACTACATCCACCCCCCTCTCAGCTTTGAACTTGGGTCAAAGCAAACTAATCTTGATGTGCGAAATTCCTATGCTTGAATAACTTAAGTCGATTTCCAGCAACTGGTGCTCTCAACTGGGTGTTGTCAAGCTCAGATATGTAATAACTTCCATTTCCAATCACTTTGGAAATGAGGTAGGGGCCAGTCCATTTGTTGTCAAACTTCCGACTCCATTGCTTGTCCAAGGTAGAATCGTAGAGTAATACTGGGTCTCCTAGTGATAGTGGTTTAGGCCTTGTTGGGTGTGATTTGTCAAAGGGCACCTTGTTCTTTAGTCGTGTATCCTTAAGTTGTTCAGCAGCTCTGCTGATATTCAAGTCATGGTGATCAAGTTGCTGTATGCAAGTTGCAAGGAGGTCTTCAGTCTGCATATTGGATCTCCAATTCAATGAGTTCCAAGTGACTGTGTTTAACTCAACCGGTAGTATGCAGTCATGTCCATAGAGTAGCTTGAATGGCGATAATCCAGTTGTCCTCTTAGTAGTAATTCTATCTGCCCACAGTGCAAGATGTAATTGCTGTGGCCACAGTGTTGTGTTATTCTCACAGGCCTTGACAAGAGAGTTCACCAATGGTCCATGTCCTCTCTCTATCATTCCATTGGCTTGAGGGTGGTAAGCTGTTGTGAAAGCTATGTGTATCTTGTACTTTGAGCACAACTCCTGGATCATTTGGGATGTCATCTCTCCTCTGTCAGCAACAAACTGTCGGATGCAGCCAAATCTGCAGATGATGTCTTCAAGTATAAATCTCCATATGGTATGGCTCTTGTTGTTGGGCAAGGCTCGAGCCTCTGCCCATCCACTAAGGTCATCTCTAGCAACAATCAGGTACTTTTTTGATCCAGCTGTTGGCATGTGGACAAGGTCAATACCAACCTTTTGCCATAGACAGATTGTGTAAGTAGGATGCAGTGGTTCTTCATAACGCTTGGAGGATCTCTTCTGGCAGGCTACACATGACTCAACAAAGTGCTGGACATCATAGTACATGTTTTCCCAGTAGTACCTCTGAGCTGTGGTATTGTATGTGGCTTCTCGTCCTCTATGTCCTCCTGGTTCTCCTTGGTGGATACTTGTCATGATGTTCAGTTGCTCTTGAGGGGTGGTGACTACTCTTCTTGGCATAAGTCCAGGCTTCACTCGCTTAAAGAGAAGATCATCTTTAAGATAGTAGTGGTGTGCCTTCTTCCTGAGTTTTCTAAACTCCTGAATATCCATCCAACTAGGTTTCTTAAGTGTCCTTAGATATTCCTTGATCAGACTCCAGGTAGTT
Source organism: Basidiobolus meristosporus CBS 931.73 (assembly GCA_002104905.1). Taxonomy (NCBI): domain Eukaryota; kingdom Fungi; phylum Basidiobolomycota; class Basidiobolomycetes; order Basidiobolales; family Basidiobolaceae; genus Basidiobolus; species Basidiobolus meristosporus. The sequence continues at coordinate 41,007 of MCFE01000728.1, forward strand.
CTCTCTTGGTCTTTGATGGCAATCTGTCGGATCTCTGCATCAATAATATCGTCAAAGTGAGGGTCCAAGTCTTCAAATAATTGTGGTCCCTTCCTGGAGAGTGCATCAGCCACAACATTTGTCTTGCCAGGGATATGTTTGACCTCAAAGTCAAACATTTTCAGCCATGCCATCCATCGGTTTGTGGCATCATCAGGTAGGTCAGGCTTGTTGATCATTCCTATAAGTGGCTTGGCATCTGTCTCCAGGATAAAATGTGTCATGTAGAGTTGTGACTTCAGTTTCCTCAGCATCTTCACAACTCCTAGTAGTTCTCTCTTAATCTGTGAGTATCTTTGTTCTCTAGGAGAGAATAGGCAGCTCTCATATCTGCAGGCATAGCGGTTGCCATCTTCATCATCTTGTCCAAGTAGTGCTCCAGCTCCTATGGGGCTTGCATCCACTGTCAAAATAGGTGGGCATTCAGTGTTTTGATAGTCAAGAGGTCTTAGAACTGGTGGAGATACTAAGGCCTCTTTCAGTAGTTGCATGGCTTCTTCTTGCTCTTCTCCCCAGATAAATGGGGTATTCTTTCTCTGTAGTCGGTAGATTGGTTCTGCTATCTCAGAAAATCTTGGGATCCAGATCCTAAAGAACCCACAAGCTGCCACAAAGCACGAGCTTGTGTTAGATTTGTGGGGGTAGGCCAGTTGCATATCTTTTGTGTCTTGGAGTCTCCAGGTGAGCGACCAAAGGTGTGCATTTTGTCCAACAA
>MCFE01000729.1:0-41738 GCA_002104905.1 Basidiobolus meristosporus CBS 931.73
ATACTCATCCTATCTACTGACAACTCCTTTTGCATACTTGTGCAACATTTTTCAAATTATCTATTAAACCACTCAGTGACTCCTTTAATCTTGGGGTAATATGCCAAGGTTTTCAAATCCTTGATATACTGTATTTCCAGATACACTTTCAATGTCTTTGCCATAAAGTTTGCTTCTTTATCAAATAAAATTGCTACAGTGCATCCAAGTTTCATAAGGGTCTTGTTGTAGTTGATGCCTGCAACTTCTTTTTCACTGGCTACAGGCACAGCTTCAGCAATCAGCTATTAGTGTCATGGTCAATTGCTACTACAATCCAATGGTTGCATTTCCTGATTATTTGCAGTCTTCCAATAAAGTCAATTCTCCATCTCTCAAATAATATTATAGGCTCTCAGGGAGAGAGTTTGGCAATTCTCTGTAGTTGCCCCTGGTTAATTTGGCAATCTGGGGAGGCTTTCATTAGCTTCTCAATGACTTGTTTCATTCTGGGCTACCATGCCCTGGCTTTCACAAGGCTATAGGTTCCTTCAATTGCAAGATGTCCATATCCATTCTGTAGCTTATATATTAAATCCAGGCAAGAAACATAAGGGCAATAGGCAATAGGGCTTCTGTCAACAATTTGCCAGAGTGTTTCATGCTGTACTACCAATTTACTGGCTTCATCATGGAATCTCTTCTTGATATCTTCATCCACCTCATTAGGAATGACTTGGTCCTCCAAGTACTTTTCTAATAGGCTAGGCCAATCTGATTCATGCACCAATCTGATTTGTGCAACTTGTGCTAATCTTGATATGGCATCAGCAACCATGTTGTTTTTTACAAGGCAGTAGACAACCTCCAAGTCAATTTGCTGAATGTATGCACTCCATCTTGTCATTCTTCTAGAGAGTGCCTTCTGGGTAAATATATACTTTGAGAGGCATGTTCAGTCTTCACAGTGCATTTGACTCTTTCAAGATTGCATCTCCATGTCTTCAAACAGTGTATTATAGAAAGCATCTCCTTCTCATGCACTGGATAGTTTTGTTCTGATGAATTTAGCTTCTTGGATTCAAAGGCAACAGGGTAGTCCTTTCCATCATGTTCTTGACTCAACACTCCACCAATTACATAATCTGAAGCATCTATGCACAAAGCAAACTCTTTTCTGAAGTTAGGTATTCCTAAGCATGGCAGCTTAGCAAGTTCATTATTGAGCATCTTGAAGGCAGTCATACAAGCTATGTCCCACTTGTAGGTATTGTCTTTCCTGAGGATATCAGTTAAAGGGCCTGCAATACTTGCAAAGGACTTGACAAATCCCCAATAATAGGAAACCATTCCAAGGAATGATATGAGCTCTGATATGCCATGGGGCTGCTTCAGATTCTTGATAACTTCAATCTTCTTAGGGTTGAAGGTTACTCCTGTGCTAGTCACTATGTGTCCCAGCTATTCAATGTGTTCCTTGAGCAATCCACACTGGGGTAGCTTGCCATTAAGCTTGTTCTCCCTTAGCTTCTTCAAGACCTTTTCAATGTCCACCAAGTGATCCTCTTCTGCCTTGCTGTATATCAACATATCATCTAGGTAGATTATGACAAACTGGTCTAAGTACTTCTGGATGACAGTTTGCATCAGGGTCATGAATGTTGCAGGGGCATTGGTGAGGCCAAGACTCATGAATAAGTATTTGTAATGTCCATATCTAGTCCTGAATGCTGTCTTAGGGATGTCTTCTGGTTTCACCCTAATCTGGTTGTATCCTGACATGAGGTCAATCTTCCTGAAAATAGTGGCTCCATTGAGTTGGTCCAAGAGCTCATCAATCCAAAGTATGGGGTACTTATTCATCACAGCAACTGAGTTGAGGGCTCTGTAGTCAATTAACATCCCAAGTGTTCCATCCTTCTTCTTCACAAAAAGTACTGGTGCTCCCCAAGGTGACTTGTTGGGTCTGCTGTATCCTTGCTCCAGTAACTGAACTATCTGTTTCTTCATCTCTTCCAACTCCAATGGACTCATTCTGTAAGGTGTCTTACTCACTGGAGGGCTATCTCCTGTTTCCATGGCATGATCCACATCTCTGACTGGTGGTAGGCTTTCAAGCTCTTCTGGAAATACATCTGAATACTCCTTCAAAAAAGTCTAGACCTTCTGGGGTACTGGAGTGGAGGAATCCTGCTGTAATACTCCCATGCGGAATATTTGGGTGCCTTTTCTTAGTGCTCTACAGAACTGTGTCTTGCTAAGTTCACTTGTCTCAAACAGACTGGAATTGACCAAGTTAAAATCCAGTCTGGCAGGTAATAGCTCAGAGGTCTTGGAGTCCTTCATGATCTGAGTAGCATGGGTTCTCCAGTTTATTGATAGATTACAACAAAATAGCCAGGTTTTCCCAAGTACAAGGTCAAACTTGCAGTTCCCAAATATATAGGCCTGTGGATCTTCTTCATAGGCATTGATCTTCATCCTTACTGGCTGAGTAATAGGGTTGATTATGTGAGAGTTCCCATCAGCTGTTGAGACTGAAGTTAATTTGGTGGGTTCCAAGTTGATTCTAGCTTTCAAAGTAAATTGCTCTGACATGTACTCATGCAATGCTCCTGAGTCAATTGTGATCTTGGCAGGTACTCCATTGATTACTCCTTTCATGTATAATAGCTTTCCTGAGTTTGAGATCATCTGGGATAGGTATTCTTCTGTCATGTGGAAGGTGAGTTCTGAGTCTTGTCCAAGTTCATACTCCATGTTACTATGCTCTATGACCTCAATATGGTTAAAGGTTCCTGACGGTTGGTGTCCATTTCTTCTCTGAGGGCAGTACTTTGCAATATGTCCCTGCTGGTGGCAATTGAAGCAAGGTCCTTTCTTCATACATTCTTCTGAGAAAGGATTCATCAGCATAGCATCTATTTCCATTGACACTGCTTCTGATTGTCTTCTTTCATAGTGACCGTAGCCACACTGATTAGTCATTGTGGGCTTCCCAACTCCAAACATAGCTGAGTTAGAGTCAATGGCAATCTTATGGCTTCTTCAATAGTCTGAGGTCATATATAATTCACTTCCTTACAGGTTCTTTGTTTCAACCCATCAATAAAGTATTCAACTTGATTGAGAGGGTCCATTCTTTCAATTTGCCCAGGTAGACATCTATATTCATGGATGTATTCTTGGACCAATCCTTTCTGTCTGAGTGTCTTCAACTTTCCTCCTAGTAGTGTCTGTTGGTGTAGAGGTTCAAAGGCATCCTGAATTTCCAACACAAACTCATCCCAGGTAGAGACTGTAGAGCATCACATCATGGTGGCTGACCTGATCTTGTTGTGGTACCATTGTAAAGTTGAATCTGCCAGGTAAGAGGCTGCATAATGTAGCTTGCTTTCTGGAGCAATTCCCTTAGCCTTGAAAGCTTCTTCAATTAGGGAGAGCCAAGTTCTCAGGTTTTCATTGACTCTACCATGGTACCAGTTGACCTTGACACTAAAGTTGTTCTTGACAGGGTTTTGATGGATTTGGGCCATGGTAGTCATTCCTTGTTGCTGTTGGCTAAGGATCTGGAGTAACTGTTGCTGCTGGGCCAGGATTTGTTGCATAACATTCTTCCATTCTGGATTTCTAGACATCTTGATGGAGGCTTCTTCTTTCTTTAGGAGGGGTGTTTCTGGTTATCTCTGCCACCAATGTTACAAGGGTTAAAACTTAAAATGGACGAACAAAGATCAAGGCAAAGATCAGATAGGATACAACAAGAGTTGAAAGGATTGGTCTGGACCTTTAACAAAAATTTAGAACAAAAACCTGACAATGCCATCAGAGTCTTGCTGCAAGGCAGTCAAAATACTGTCAAGTTTCTTGCCATATAAGGCAATTGGATGTCCTAGCTTGCTGGATCAACTTAAGATAGTTATAGTGTTACAGGTCTTGGTATGAGAGTTGTAGAGGAATAGGGAGTTTAGCTGGTATTGTATTCACTAAAACTTGAACTGATCTTTATTGAGATTCCAGCAGCTCCTTATATAAATTTTGCCAGATGAATTACTAACTAATTATATTTCCTAATGTAGGCTGTGGCTGATGACTCATTTGATTGCATCATTATCACCCAATAAGATTGTATCTAATATATCTATTTCTGTCTGATAAGGATCTGCTGAATCATTTGCTGACTAATGCTACTGATCTGATAGATAATACTTATTTACTGATAACCTAAGCATGTAACTAACTGATTTGACTAAAAACTGATCCAACTTGAACATTCAAGCAGCAGATTGTAACAGTATTTCCTTATTATGGTGCAGCTATTACTTGGAATTGCCAGAAACAATAAACTGTGACCCTATCTACAACTGAAGCTGAGTATACGGCTGCTTGTCAAGCAATTAAGGAGGCTATATGGCTACAAGAATAATTCAAGGGCTTAGACTTTAATTTAAATGAACCAATATGTAATTATATGGATATTCAAAGTTGTTTTTCACTAGCTAGGAATTTACTTAATATGCCAGAACTAAGCACATAGATATACCACAATACCTTGAGTGGGAAGTGTTAATATATTGGAGATATATATTGGAAGTGAATTGGAGAATTATAAGATTTACATGATATTCACGGGATGTTCTATTGAGTTGCAACACAGTATTTATACTTATTGCAAGACTACGTAAATGTGACTATTTGGTCATTATTAGGGGAGTCTCAGGAGTACATGTGCCAAGTTTCAGCTCATTTGGACAAGTTTCAGATTTTCCTAAAATTCTGTACTTCTCTAATTCCTAATAATTAGTAAATATCTTACAAACTAATTTCCATGTTGATAATCTGAAATATATCATTTCACTAAGTGCTAGTTCATAATATATTAATAATTAGGTAGACTCCTAATTATTTCAACACTCCCACTAACATAATATATTCATATACTTATGAACTTGCTGTGGTGTTGTGTATCTTGCGGTTGAAATTAAACCTGCAATTAACCATCTAACCTATTAGACTAATGTATTCTCCAATATATGTTAAGGATTGCATATTGTCTGTAATAATTAAGTATAAGTCCATACTGTTAATTACATACTTCAGATCAAATTGCTTTGAGTCTGAACTCTGATCTCATCACAAATATCTATGAATGAGTATCATCAATTTGATCAGGGTAAACCTTTTCAGATACTGATCAAATCCCGGCATAGTTTATATCATCAGAGAGCTGCATTCTCAGGCTTTCTGCTGTTTCTTATTTGAGTAAAATTGGTCAGTAATTGGTGAAGTTAGGAAGTAGTCTTCTCTCAATTAGATCTGGATCATCCACAGTTCCGGTCTATAGTCTAACTCACTGAGACTATCCTCCATATATCCATAACTGGATCTGGATAGTAACTTTCCTCATATACTCCATATATGATCTGCTGAGACCAACAATTGATCAGCATTGTGGTTGCCTTATTCTTTACCGCTTGACCAAGTATTTCCTCTTCTGGACTAGTGCCTTCAATGGTATCTAGCCTAGCTTTTCTTCATTCCTGATCTGGGATATTGTACTCCCACTGAAACTACATCTTCTGGTGCTTCCTGCCTTCTAAAACTGACGGAGATAGATCATATATATCCTTCTGATCTAGGCATAACTTTCTTGGACTGATATCACTGTTACGGTATTCAGATCTTCCCTTTGCATCTTCATAGACTTAATTTGGTATCACAGCATACCACAGCTTGATTGGCAGTTAACCATAGAGGCCTAATCCTAAACACAATAGATATGGTCTCATATGTACTATTGCGCTTGAACAATACAACCTGATCTGGCACTTTCCAGTTGCGTAAATATACCATAATGGCTCTGATAAGCCACTGTTACTTCTGATAGAACTTTCCAGCATAGAGCTTGGTTGACAGTGCAAATAGACAAGTCCATGATCTTCTGGACCCATTATTACCCTTAGGTTGGACCTTGGTACCACTTCTCTAGCCTCCACTGCCAGTAAGTTGACTTCATTGTTCACCATAATTGTGATGTTGCCTCTGATTACATAGGTTCTCTTGGACTGCCCTGCTGCTTTCCTTAGCAACAATGCTCCACTATCCTTGTGTGGTAGGATTACTGGATCATATCTAGTGTGCTAGATAGTCCAAATCTGGCCTAGGTATCACCTAACTCCATTTAGAAACTGGCAACTTATTGGCAGTAGGTTTTTGTTCCATATCTGGTCTTAAAGATGCTGGTTGCTGGAATTTCCTTATTGATCTAGATCTGAACCATACAGGTAGCATATCCACGGTTTGTTAGATCTCCCAGAGTGATCAGGAATCTCCTGTCCTTAAAACATATCTATTCTGAGATGTTTCAACCAAATCGGTCATCCATTTGGATCTGGCATAACTTTTCACAGGCTTGATCAAATTTGATCAAATAAACTTCCTTAAAAGGCCATTTCTCTCACCATCTTGGTGGCAAATATGATCATTGCAGTTTGGCCGGTAGCTGGGAGCTGTAGGTAACTTGATCTGATCAAAATAGCATGGTTAACATCTGATCCATGTTAATATAAATGATCCTTCATCACTGTATGTATGTGATATATGTACTAGTGTAGGGCAACTAGTACACTCGTTGATAGTACTTCATGCATATTCTATAGTGTATATAGAGACTATATGCATATGCTTTGGTCAAAGTCTCCGGTAGCACTTTTCTTGATGGCGGTAGAAATTCCATGCTTCAACATATATGGATGTATCTCCTCCCACTGTATGTAATACTTGATGTAGACATGTAGCTTGTCTAATAAGTGTCTCACAGAGCCCCAGGATCATTGGTACTGGAAATAGTACCACTGATATATCATGCGTACCACTCCTAAGTTGGCATATCTGAGATCATTGATCTTTGGCCAAATAAATAGGTATTATATATCATTTTGATCCTCAGAGTTTGGGCAAGCTGATCCATACATCTGTTGGCAAATTCAGCTCCAAACCAGGGCAGCAGGTGGCATCAAAGTGTTTGCGCATCATTTCATTTGAGGTAACTACAGACTTATGTAAATTCACTGCAGCAATGTGGGCACTTCATCAACTGAAGTAGTCTAATCCAAATCTAGGTATATGTGGATATTCAATATAGATCCATCATGTGGTGATAATAAGGATCATAGCATTAATACATATATCATGTAAGATGCCCCTTATTGATCTTGACTCCTTGCTGGGATTACGCATTTTCTCAAAGCTTCATCCTTCTGCATATTCCATAACTTTTGAAATTTGTCCAACATGATCTCCTTGACATATGACCTTTTTCTTTGCTTAGTGTCTTCTTTAAGGGCAAAGGCCTCTCTCTCCAAAACAATATATCCCATCTAGCAGTTCTTTGCAGCGGCAGTACTTATCTATCTTTTGTAACTTCAGGTAAACCAGGCGGTCTTTCTCCAGATTAAGACACAGCACTAGAGCAAAGTAGACAACCAAGATAAAGCAAGCTTGGGGCTCATAACCTGTTGAAATATTAGAGAGATATATTGGAAGTGAATTGGAGAGTTATAAGATTTACATGATATTCACGGGATGTTCTATTGAGTTGCAACACAGTATTTATACTTATTGCAAAACTACGTAAATGTGACTATTTGGTCATTATTAGGGGAGTCTCAGGAGTACATGTGCCAAGTTTCAGCTCATTTGGACAAGTTTCAGATTTTCCTAAAATTCTGTACTTCTCTAATTCCTAATAATTAGTAAATATCTTACAAACTAATTTCCATGTTGATAGTCTGAAATATATCATTTCACTTAGTGCTAGTTCATGATATACTAATAATTAGGTGGACTCCTAGTTATTTCAACAGGAAGCTGCACAAAATAACTTAGTAGAGTTAGTATACTGTCCAACAGACAAAATGGTGGCAGATATATTAGCAAACCATTATCTAGGCCACAATTTGAGAATCTCAGAAAAGAATTAGGACTAAGAAGTAATTTGGCTGAGGGAGAGTGTTGAAATATTGGAATATTTGATATCATTCAGCAGTTAAAATTTACTTAGCAATTCTGTTTTGGTCACTGTAGAACTACCCTACAGCCCTAGCTTTGCCACTTTCCTTAGATCTATGATGCTATGATTATTCCCCTTTGGTCAAGATCAAAACAGCACTTTAACCAAGCATTATATACTTACCTTGAAACTGTTACAGAATGCTGCTGAGTGTTGAGAAGCTCTCCTTACTTGGTGATTGAGTTGTATTACTTCTACAAAGGTAGAAATACTGAGCTTCCTTATGAATGAATATTAGTTCAACTGTTGCCACTATTTCTTGATAAGCTCCTTATATCTGAGTCACCTCTTAAATTGCAACAGATTGAATACAATATATGAAGGAAGAGAGACCATGTGCCCATTGTGGCAAGCCTCTGAGCCAGGAAGGATGCAGAGGGCATAGGAAGTATTATTTAGATCATGGCCAGTATCTTACTATAGAAGTTAGATTTGAGCATTCATCAGTCAATGGTGTACCAGCAATACTTTTCCAGCCCTGGATAATTCTATACAGGTGCCCTGTTGTACTTGTCACCATGTTCAAACACATGTGGTTGAGTTGCTCACACCTATGCCTCCTGAATATGACCAACTGAGTGATAGCTCTGACAAAGAAGACTCACAGATGGATTGTGAGCCTATCTCCCCTCACAACAATACACTTCAGGAGCTAAGCAAAATCCCAATTTACAATCAGGTAACACCAATGGAAAAAATGCCAAGGATACTTGATGAAGTCAAGTGATCCTAATAGTCAATTTAATTCTGAAGTATGCTATCTGGTGGCTAGAGAGGTGGCATTCTTCCCTCAATATCAGTAATGGGAGCTTTTAGTATACACCGCTACTTCTTTCAAGAGCCATTCTGAGATGCAAATTTCCATGTACTTACCACAAATGGCATATCATTATGCAGCTGGCAACATTCAACAACAAAACCATCCTGTTACAAGCATGTCTTAGCATTTTCATGAGTTTCAGAACAGAATATGCCACCATTGCAAGGTGTCCAACTTGTCAGGAATCCACCATCACATGTGAAAAGCATTGCTCACACTCTGAGTATATCCCAGTAACACCCTGTCTAAAGAAACTTATGCAGACTGGCAGATATTGTGATGCTATGACAAACTGCACTCAGTATCAATCAAGCGCAAACATTTGCAATATATCAGATGACAAACATTACAAATGATTCAGAAGCAAAGACTACATCTAAAGTACATGTAACCATGCCTTTGCCTTGACATTTGACAACCTTTTGTTGAACAGATACTCTGCCTGCAAATCCTGCTGACTACTGTTCCCCATCAACATAGAGCTGTTGGCAATCTTGCAGTATTAGAGCAGATATCTGTTGGTGATTGCATTGATATCTGGACCTATATCACTATCCAACATGCCTACCTGACTGAATTCATTGCTGTATGAACACTGCTTGCTTTCAAGTGGAACATTAATAAATGGCCATCATATAAAAGTACACATCATTTTTGATGTTTGATATAACTTAGCCATCAGCAAGATAGCTGGCTTTTCTGGGCACAATGGGTGGGTAAATATCAAAGAGTATCTGCTCCTTAGGTGCTACACACAAGCTCCAATCAATATGTTTACATACATGCAACAATACAGTTGTAAGGACTGGTTGAACTGGATATACATTCATTCATGTAAGTGTCTGAAGCCATTTCTGTCAGGAGTACATAGTATTCACTGGAAGTTATATGTTGATATTGCAGGAATATTTTTCCAGAAGCATATAACCAATGTAAACTTGATGCATCTGCAGCATTTACACAAGGAGTTTGTGACAGGCTATGAGTTGCTACCTAATGAAAAATAATTTGATCTTACTGGTGTATCCTATTGGGATCAGCCATCAGTATTCCATAATGAGTCCTTCATAATGCCAACACCTTGGAGTTATTGACCCTCCACACATTCCTGCGACTGAATTGTGATAGTGTTATCCCAATGTTACTACCAATTAAAGTTAAATATTTGACAGTATTTAAGTGGTCTGTTGACAAGAATTACATGCCCTTCTGAGGTCTGAATGTACCCTACATTTATTTGAACAGACCTCACCATCCAGTACATCCAATTACCTTATATGGCAAGAAACCTGATAATGCTCCAACAGTCCCATTGCAAATCTTTGCTAGAACTATAAAGGCAGTGTGGTGGCCTCCAGCTAGTTTTGCAAAATGCTGCCATCCTAATATACCAAGTGGTATTTTCAATCTCTATCTTCCCTAGTGCCATACATATTATTCCTCTGTAGGCACCCCTTGCTATCTGCTAACCCACTACTACCTTGAGTATTCCACATATAGTTTGTGTCAAATAAAACTATGGTTTCTGTTTACTAACCACTACATACCCTCTCACCCACTGCAACTGAAATACTTCTACCCCCTCAACTTTGCAGCTTTTTAGTGTGATGCTTGCAAAGTTGCCATATTCCTTGCCTGGCTGGTGTTAAATACATCTTGCAAACATACAGTTGGTGGCTGCCACTTTGCCATATCTGCCTTCTGAATATCTAAAATGAGCTTCTTTGTAATTAGCCTACATATTCTATTTCCCTGCAGGATCCTACTCCCCATTATAGATGTGCTCGGGCTCATGATTTAGTGAATTCTATACTGAATGGTGTAGAAACCGGCCTGTGACCAAGTGAAACCCAAAATACTTTGGAAAAGTTGTCCTGGTAATAATGGGTTACTTGTTGCACACAGCCAAACTTTGCATTAATTAATTGATTGCCTATGTAATGGGGCTACTGAGCTTCTCAATGACAAAGGCATAGGTATCTCAATGTGCACATTTGTCCTCAGTATTTTCCAACTCTTCCTGGCTTTTCTGTGTGTGCCAATTCATTGCATCAATGACAGACTTGAAGTTGATATTCTTGCTAAGATTGGGTTATTATAGTACCTGCAACTTGACTTGTCTTCCTATTTCCCCACATATGTGCTCCAAAGGAAGCTTCTAAAAGGTGAAGCAAGGACCAATATTCTCCATACACCAAGCAAAACAAAGTAGAGAATGGATATGGTATTGGCCAAGTTCTATGCATTCAGCTTTATGCTGTAGTATAGCCACTCATATCCTCTCACAGACTCCTTGCATAAAAGCTGTAGATGTGCTAAGTTGTCATTAGCAATCCACTTCTGCATAAACACTCCTACAATGTCAACCTATGACTCCAAATGCTTCCAATGCTTTTTAGTAGATATAGGCTTGAGAAGGCTACTTAAATAAGCATATATCCAGTTCATCCAGTCCTTGCATTTTAATTGTTATGTATGCATATGAATAATGATTGGAGCCTGTGAGAAGTACTTTGGGTAGTAGATACTCTGAAGTATCTTCCCAATTCTTCCATATTTATAAGATATCTCAGAGGGCCTTTTGAGCTTGAAATGCCCCATGTAGAACTTGGTCATTATAATAAGTGATATTGTTGAAAAGCAAATGCATTACTCCCAGTGAAAAGCTTTTGCTTCAATTAATAACCTCTACCTTAGAGTATCTCCAGTTTCCAATTAATTCAATACTCCAGCCAATGGCCTAAAGCTTGCCCACCAAAAAACTAAGTCAAAGATTTTCATCACAACAATATATAAGTTGCTTTTTGATTAGTCATGTGCCAATTTACTCACTTTCAGATACTGGACACTCAATAACCTCCTATGCTTATGTACATTGATTGACTTTTGCCTCTTTTTCATACCCCTTACTTCCTGACATAACCAGTTCTCTTACTTTTCAGTGATGCAAGTTGATTTATTTCTATTGAAAATTTAGTTGTGCCTCAATTGTCAATCTTAATGGCTTATACAAGTCCCTATACCCAAAACTGATATTAAGTTCATCCCTACACCCAACAGGTAGCTCCATCAAAATCCACATTCAACCAGTATTTTTGCTTCAAAACCTTTTCTTTAACTCTGGCAGAAACCCTGCAGTTTTATGTCACTCTTGCTTCACTGATTCCAATAAGCCTGGTCTTCAGCCAGCATTGCAAGATCTAGCACCTCATCTGCTAGTCTTTGCAATAAGATCTTGCAATATTCAAGTGAGTTTTCTTGAGCTCTACTCTTAATGTAGTGTTGCAACTTCTTGATCTGCCTATTAATGTTCTACAATTTGACTGTATGTATTGTGATAGTCTTTTGAATTCTTGCAGTTGCTACTTTGTTAGTCATTGGGACTTCTAATCTGGTTACAATGGAGGATATGGAGGCAGTGGTAGACAAACTGCTTTTCTCAGCATACTCAACTACCTCAGTGGAGTGTTACTCAACCTGCTGCAATTCCAACTCCTGAGAAAGCAGCTTTTGTCTTGAAAGTATTTCTTGGCTACTTTGAAAGAGTGCCTCTGGTATTTTACTCTGATTTCTCCTTGCTGAATGCTGCAATGGTGCTTCCATTTTTGCCTACTTGTCCCTTACTTCTACTCTCCTGGCAGCCTAACATTTCTTTGCTGCTTGCTTGGAACTATCAGCCCTGCTTGTGACAGCCTCCTGAGCAAGCCACTGGCTTTATAATAGCCATATCCTTCACTGCTATTGTGACTGAGTGTTGCTTGTATTGTATATTGCTTTCTTCTTGTTGTAAGCTGCACTGGTGCATCCATTTTTATCTGCTTGTCACTGACTGAAACTCTCCTGGCAACCAGAAATATCATTACCGCTTGTTTAAAACTTTGAGCCCTGCAATATTGATTGCTCTGTATTTTTTATCCCCATATTCTGCCACATATACATAGGTATATGGTGCCATGACTTTATTTATAATGCTTACTATGGCAGGTAATCATTGAATCTTACATTCATTTAGGTACAATGTCTAAATACAAGACTGTCTTAAATTTACATCAATTTTGACAAAAAGTGATATAGTAATGTTACGTTGCTGAGCGTCAAGTTGTTTGCCCCATAGAGAAGACTACTTTGATTCAACCCTGTAAGAGAAGAGAAAAGCAGCCATGCAGCTATTGAAACATGCCTCTCAGCCTGAAAACACACCAACAGAGTTGCAAGTATTACAACAATCACAGACAATGTTTTGCTACAAAAGCCATATTTGACCATTTGTTGGTCACTGTGTTATGATCTACCTCTTGAATGTTTAAGTTAGATCAGTTTTTAGTAAAATCCATTAGTTAAATGTTTATCCTATCAGTGTTATCTATCAAATCAGTAACATTAATCAGCAGATGAATCAGCACATCCTTTTAGGAATAGACATATTAATCAGGATCTTATTGCGTGATGATGATGCAATCAAATGAGCCATCAGCCACAACCTACATTAGGCAATACAATTAGCCAGCAATTGATCTGACAAAAATGTATATAAGGAGCTGCTGGAACCTCAATAAAAATCAATTCAAGTTTTAGTGAATACATTACTATCCAAACTCCTTATTCCTCTACAACTCCTATGTCTAGACTTGTAATATTGGTAGCAGCAATAACCAGAGACCTCCCCCCTAAATAAAGAAGAAGCCTCCCTCAAGATGTCCAAAAATCAAGAATGGATGAATGCTATGCAGCAAATCCTGGCCCAACAGCAACAGTCACTCCAGTTCCTTAGCCAGCAGCAACAAGGAATGACTGCCATGGCCCAGAGCCAGCAAAACCCAGTCAAGAACAACTTTGGTTTGAAGGTCAACCAGTACCATGGTAGAGTCAATGATAACCTGGGAACTTGGCTCTCCCCAATTGAAGAAGCTTTCAAGGCTAAGGGAATTGCTTCAGAGAACAAGTTACATTATGCAGCCTCTTACCTTGCAGATGCAGCTTTACAGTGGTACCACAACAAGATCAGGTCAGCCACCATGGTGGGATGCTCTACAATCTCTACCTGGGATGACTTTGTGTTGGAAATTCAGTATGCTTTTGAAGTTCCACACCAGCAGACACTACTAAGAAGAAAGTTGAAGACACTTGGACACAAAGGAATGGTTCAAGAGTACATCTATGAATATAGATATCTACTTGAATAAATTGAAAGAATGGACCCCCTGAATCAAGTTGAATATTTTATTGCTGGGTTAAAAGAAAGAACTTGCAAGGAAGTGAATTATCAAAGACCCCAGACTATTGAGGATGCTATCAAGATTGCCCTTGACTATGACTCAGCTATGTTTGTAGTTGGGAAGTCCACAATGACTAACCAGAGACACTACAATCATTATAAAAGTAGACCATCAGAAGCAGTGCCAATGGGAATAGATGCTATACAGAAGAATCCTACCTCAGAAGAGTGCAAGTAGAAAGGGCCTTGCTTCAATTGCCACTAGCAGGGACATATTGCAAAGTACTGCCCTTGGAGAAGAAATGGACATCAGCCATCAAGAGCCTTCTACCATAATGAAGGCTTGCAAAGATGCTGTCAAAACACTGTCATGTTTTTTGCCATGTAAGGCAATTAGATGTACTGGCTTGCTAGATCAATTTAAAACAGTTGTAGAGTACACTAGGACTGCAACAATGCCATGCAATTATTGTCGTAGCACCTATCAACCCTTGTCAAGTTTTATAACTTTATTTGGTGGCAAAATTAGCAAAATGCTGTTGTGATTCTATTATAAAATTGTTGAGAGGGTCACTAATTACAAGCTGCTGTTATTATGTTGGTCTACCAACAGGATCCTGACAGCTAATCTGGATCAGATCCACCGCAGAGTAGTGGGGGCAGAGTGACACCCACAGGCAGATGTGCTCATTCTCATACATTCACTTCCCTAAAGGGAATAACCCCCCCTATATTAGTATCATCCCAAATCGCAATATTTTCTATATGTCTATTTGATTATTACTATGTGACCAGGCAAACTACTTGTCACTATTAAACCATTGCACAAGCTATTCCTATTCCTTGCCAAGATGCCAAGATAAGATAGTTACCATATAAGGCAAGCACTCCCAACTACACCAATGTCATGTGACCATCCTTGTTTCATAACCATCCTATCCTATTACCATATGAGGTAACTACATGACAGGGAGGTTTCATATTATCACTATCTGATTGGCCAGGTACTTCAATGTCCCATAGAACAATTTGCCAAGAATTTGAGCTATTTTTAGTACACAATGACATGAATGGCTCTCTACTACCTTCTGAAAACTTCCAGAAAGCATTTTCTAGCAAGAATTCAAGCAGCAAAAAAGTATATAAGGGAGGCTTTCCCTTACAAATAAATCATCCCTCCTCCAATATTCCAACTTATTGATTAGTGGGATCACCGCTGTGGTGGTGTATAGGTCCAAGGGAGAGATATGTCCAACACTTCTCAAGTGTTTTGTGTGTGGGGTGTTCACTGGGTGCAATAACCTCTGACAAAAGCTTGCTAGGAATACTTGGGTTCTGTCTCTAATCTAATGTGAAGGGGAATAAAGCCACAAGCTTGTAAAGGGAACTCTATTGGGCTACAATCCCCAACTTAGTTGGCATCTTAACAAAAGTATGTGCTGGGTTCAGCATCTTTTGAGATGACAATGTACCAAAGCTTCCAAAGTCAAAACAACTGTAAACTCCACTAGCAGGGACTTGATAAGAATGCAGCTGTGGTCAATAGTTGCAAAGACATAAAAGTATCTTTGCCTGTACAAGAACAAACTCAGGAAAGAATCAAATATAATAAAAGATACCTACTCTGAGTATTCCTCAAAAGTAGTGCCTCCAAAGTCAGTTGGCTGTCAGCATGGTTTCCTGCAAGTGTCCTGTGGTTAGAAGTTCAGGTAGCAGCAGGTAGCAGTGATCACACTAATCAACAAGTTAGTATATTGATAAAAGGGATGATGATTTATTGTTGAGGGATAGCCTCCCTTATACACTTTTCTTAGTGGCTAAGTGATTACTAGTCATGGTGTTCCAGAGGGTTCCAGATATCAGTAGAAATCTTAATGACATCAGAATGACCTAAGAATGTTCTAAGTAGGTGCCAGAAGATTCTAAGAGGCACAGCACATCCAACCAATCAGGAATCAGTATTCTCAGACCTGTGCAATATAGGGATGCCATATATGGTATGGAAATGGTAGAGATGGTGACACGGGTTGACCATGTGTTACAGGTACTGGTGCAGGTACTTGCCTAATTTAGAAGCACTGATAGCTAGTACTCTTACATAAAGTGAGGGGTAACTTATGCAATAAGGTAAGCAGGTGTGATAGCGGGCCGGCTTATGGGATAATGCTGATCAGGTAAGACAAATGGGATAAAACTAAAATAAGTGTAGTAGAGATATAGGAAAGTAGAAAATATGGGAATGAGTACATCTGTCAGTGGGTGTCACTGTCACCCCACTACACTGCTACCTATTACCGCTACTTCCTGACTCAGACCTGACAATACTCCCAGGAAACCATGCTGATTGCCAACTGATCTTGGAGGCAGTACTTGCAAAGGAATACTCAGAGTAGGCATACTTTATTATATTTGATTTTTTTCCCAAGCTTGTTCTTGTACAGGCAAAGATATTTTCAGTATTTGTAACTATTGGTCAAAGCTGCACTCTTATCAAGTCCCTGTTGGTGGAGTTTACAGTTGTTTTTGTTGTAAAAATTTGTATTTCCACCTAAATATGCACCTAACTTAGTCACTTGGATCATTACCCTCAAATTCTGGAGAATACTGACCAAATTCCTTGTCAGGATTTACTTATAATATTTTCACCAAAATGCCAGGTACCCAGAACATGAAAATTCTCAAAGTTGTTCAAACAGCCCCAAACTTTGCACACATGCTCTTGGGACCTTCCTTGACCTATTCTATGTGTTTTTTATGCCAAGACTAGGTAAATTTATGAATACTACTTTTACATTCAATAAATCATTAAGTAAGCACTACATAATCTACTTATTCTCCCAATCACTTGCATTATCTCCAAGACTCTTACAGCAGGTTATGAGCCCCAAGCTGTCACTCTCTGCAATGTCTACTACTGCTATTACTGGAATTCTTCCCTCTGCTGAAAAGTTGAATGGATCCAACTACCAAGTGTGGAAGGTGAAGATGAAGATGCTGCTGCAAGAAAGAGGCCTTTGGGATATTGTCATGGGAGAAGAATGCCCTCCTAAAAACTTAGGAGAGGAAGCCTTAAAGTACCAAAAGAAAGAACAAAGCTCCTTTAACTGCATTTGCCTTCATGTTAAGGACAAATTGCTAATTCTATGCTCAAGAGCAAAAACAGCAAAGAATGCCTGGAATGCATTAGAAGACTCCTACCAGTCATGTTCAGCTGCTAAGAAAATGTATCTCAGACAAAAATTCTTTACTACAAAGATGCTGCCAGGAGAAGAAATGAAAAATCTAATTAACAGAATTACCCTGCTGGTAGATGAAATTGAATCTGTGGGTGTACCAACTACTGATGAGGATGTGATAGTTACCATCCTGAATAGCCTGATAGACAAGTTTCAGGGCCTTGTATCAGCCCTAGAGTCCTAAACTGAAGATTTGACCTTAAATTACGTGTATGGAAGGCTCCTGGATGAAGAATTAAGAAAATCAAGTGCCAATAAGAAGGAAGAAGAAATGCTTTAATAAGCAGTGATAACCAACAAAGGAGGTATCAAAGACCCTACAAAGGCAACAGCAACCTGTTTTGCAACTTCTGCAAAAGGAAAGGACACTCATCAGACTGGTGTGGTGGTGTAGAGGTACTCCTGGGAGAAGCTACACAACTCAAGGTGTGTGAGGTGTCTGATGGGTGCAATAACCTCTGTGTCTAAACTGCTGGTGTCTTTGTCAATATGTCACTCTGGTAAAAGCTCCTGCTTCTCTAGCTTCCTAGGTGCTCCAAGTGTCTCCAAAGACCTCTGTGTGTCTTGTGCACTACCCTGAAAAGCTCCTCGATGGCAGGTCTGAGATGTACTGTTGAAGGCAGGTGCAGTGATCAACTGCTAATCAATAAGGTAGAAGTGTTACTGATAGAAGGGATGATTTATTGATGAGGGATTGCTTTCCCTTAAATAAATCTCCTGATTGCCAAGTGATTACTAATGACAAGGTTCTAGAGGGTTCTAGGCATCAGTGGATTTCTTGATGACATCACTATGAGCTAGAAATATGCCAAGAATGTCCTGGAAGGTTCTAAAAGGCAGAGTACATTCAGCTAATCAAGGATCAGTAGTCTGAAACCTGTGCAACATGGAAATACCATAAATGGTATTCAAATGGTAGGGATGGTAACGCAGACCTAGGTCATGTGGGTACTTGCCTTATGTAGTTACATATACTGACCATAAAGCGGAATAACATCTGTGATAACTAATGCTAATAACTAATTAGGGTAAAATCATATGGGGATAATACTGATAATATGAGCAAAAGAAGAATAGGATAATACTGATAAGATAAATACGGATAAGTATATCATAATGGCTATATGAATAAACTTGTCTATGGGAGGTATGTTTTCCCTACCACACTGGTGTCTCAAAAAGAAAGATGGTGAGCAGAAAAAGCCTGAATATGGAAATGCTGCAACAACTGAAGAAAGACTATTCATATCTGCACTAAATATGACCACAAACAAGGATTCTCAGACATGGTATATTGACTCTGGAGCATCTGTGGTAATGGAAAGTATTCCATTATTACAATATCTCTAAACCAATATTGCACTCATTTCTTTATTTTGCTTTTTGCTATTGTAACACACAAGTGAAAGATCAGGAATTTCCAACTTTGAAGAACAAATGCTCCAGACCCTGACAGGCAATCCACCCAAGAGTACTATGTCATACAGAACATGTAGTAGCCAACACATGTTTCAAATTACAGCTCATTTGAAGCAGTACTTAAGGAGTTATGACCAAAAGAGTCCAATTATTATATATACTAGGCCTTATTGCTAGGATTACTATGGTGACTTTGATTGCATGCCACTTTTAAACCAGCCAATCAAATCACGTGATATTTTCACAGGTACTGCACCTATATCCAATCTGCACCACTGCAAGATTTTAGCTATGTATTACGTTTATTGCTTGCAAATCGCCCAAAAACTTTGATCCTTCAAAATTTTCATATATATGACTTCCCCAGCTGAAAAATAAAGGGAGAGCCTCTCTTTCCAGAATCTCCACACTACAATTACAAGTCTAAAGGTTATAAGACTTCCCCTGCATCACTTGCACTGTTGAGTATTCTGACTTTGATCAGTACTACATCAGTAAAGAGACTGCAAAGCTCACAAGATTCCAATCCAAGTACTACAAGAAACTACCACTTTTCTGTCAGAAAAGTCCCCTCCAAGAAACCCCTTTACTCTAAAGAAGCCCCTTTAGGCACCCCTTTAGTGTAAATTCCACTTTATAGACCACTACAAGAAGTCCCTTTACTCTAAAGACACCCCTTTAGACACCCCTTTGGGTCTAAAGACCCCTTTAGAGACTTCTACAACACACCCCTTTAGGTTAAAGGGGAGCTCAGAATATCCATATTAGGAAATATTTTCTCTGAAAGGAAGGTGACTTTCAAATAAGTAAAAGTTACTATAAAAGTAAATATGCCCATTAGTCAACAGAAGGTCAGAACACTGCAGTAGAAGTGATAAACACTGCCTACAGTATATTTTGAGCCTAAGATTGAGGAAATTAGTGAAAGTTATATCTTCTATTGGTATATCAAACTCCCAATAACTATTTCAGTATTAGCATACTGGAAGTTGTTGTATATTGTTGATTAGCCTCTACATTGTAGAACAACCCTCAAACTAATCATTATACAACACAACACATCTCAACACTTTACACACCAAAAAGAGCTTTTTACCAAATATCAAGAAATTCCAATCAAGAAGGTTTTCATGGGTTACAATAGAACATTTGATGCAGTTGGAGAAGGAACTATCCAAGTAAACCCAAGAAGCCGTGAAGGAAGCCATATACTGACTTTCAAAGAAGTACTCTATGTACCAGAAATAGCAAAATGATGCCCATATTGCTTTGCGTATCAGAGATCAGAATCTTTACAAGTTGACTTATATTCCATCATATTTGGAAGCCAATATAAGTAACTTGAATGAAAAAACACCAATACTTTGGCACAGGAGATTTGGGCACATCAATTTTGATTATTTGTGCAAAATGATGAAAGATCAGCTTATTTCTGGAGTAAAAATTGATCCCCCAGCTAATTTGGAGCACTGTGAAGCCTGCAAATATGGGAAACAAGCCAGACAACCATTCAAGAGCTCTGGCTTGATCAAAACTAAGAAAAAATTAGATCTAATCCACTCAGATCTGTGTGGACCTATGCAAAATTTATCCTTAGGCAGGATGTAATATTTAATCACCTTTATTGATGATTATACCAGATACACATGGGTCTACTTCATGGAGAGAAAGGAAGAAGCTCTGTCTAAGTTCAGGCAGTTTAAAGCCATGGTGGAGAGAGAAACAGTTGAGGTCCCTACTCAGTTTTGCCAGTATGACCCTAACAGCAACAATTATGGGAAGTACAAAGCTGATACACATGCTACTAAAAGACACCTCCCTGAAGAACCTGCAAAGCCCATCCTTAGACAACCACAATTTGAAAAGCCTGAGGTTATCATTAACAAGAGGCCTGGTATACTGCCCACCCAAGATCCATTGCCTCACTTTCAGATGACCTCAAAGATAGCAAGCTACTCAAGCCCTCTACGGATTACTGAGAAGCTGCTGAAGCAGAACCTCACTTTGTTGGTTGGAGAAATCATGAATGTATCACCATCTGTTGGGAAGACCTTTGATGAGCATCTTAGAATAAGACAACAAGCTGTTGACCATATGGACACCCATATAATTCAGACAAACCATGAAGACCACCAAAAGGATGACAACACTACTGAATATAAAGCCTTTTACTCAGTTGCAATGCTGTGGTGAAGGGGTATATATTAAAGATGACCCTGTTGACTGCCATATTGACAGTAGTTCAGAGATTTGTGTTATGCAACTAGACTTCTGGAAGACACTTAGAAGCAGGGAGCTACTGCGTGTTGATAAAGATATTGGATGGAACATGACTGATGCAAACTCAGGATCTAGTCCACTCTATGGTGTAGTGCACAAGTTCCATATTGAGGTACCAGGAGTCAAGGTCTGGCTTCCCCTCTTTATCTGCCAGAAGGCAAACTTTGACCTTCTGTTAGGATGACTATGGGAGACTAGTACCAAGGCTACAACTACCAATTATTCTGATGGGTCAGTGTGGTACATTATACAAGGATCATACCCAGGACTACAGTCAACATTCTGTGGTGTAACACCCAACAATGAGAGGTCACATACTGCTTGCCAGAAGATACATCTTGTTATAGAAGAAAATGAGGAGCCTAACAATATACACCCCAACATTTGTAGCTGCTCATTAGGTATACAGGAGCAGATGGCAATGGTTTGAACAAAATACAAGACAGTAGAACAGTTGATTAGGCCACCACTTACACCTTTGACTGATGGATCTTGACCTGTTGATTACATCAGTCCACCAGAAGAAGCACCAGAAGATATATAACTTACACCTGAGAGACCTAAGCAACTTATCATGAGCAATGGAAATCTAACACCAGATGAGATCTTATTATTTAAAGAAACCCTGAAAAGACATGATAAGGTTTTCTCATATAAATGACAAGGAGATGGGGCTCTTAAAGACATTGGTTGAAAAACCTATCAAGATTCATACAGTGCCCCACACACCCTGGTCATTTAAGCCTTACCCAGTGGACTCCAAGCTGATTTGCATGAAGATTGGTGTTGGTATCCTAGAGCCTTGCCATGGACCTTATGCTAAAAGATGGTTTGTGACTAAAAAAAAGAATGGAAAGCTCTGATTCATTCAAGACATGCAACCTGCAAATGCTGTCGCTATCAGAGATGCTGCAATACCTCTATCTATTGATGACTTTGCAGAGAGCAATAGTGGTCACTCCATCTGCTCAACATACAATCTCTACTCAAGATATGATCAGATCCCCCTAGATGAGACATCAAGAGATATGCTTGCACTCCAGACACCATTTGGACTGCTAAGAATGACAAGACTCAGCCAAGGGGCTACAAACTCCATGGCTCAGTTCCAGAGATGCATGGTGAATGTGCAGTATCAGTTTATACCTGAGAAACCTGCTGTCTTTGTTGATGACATAGGCATCAAAGGACCAAAATTCTGGGACACCACTGAAGTTATGCCTGGAGTAAGAAAGTTTGTCTATGACTATATTTCAGACAATGATGCCATATTGGGAGCCATTGAAGAAGCTGGACTCACCATCATTGGTGAGAAAAGCAGCTCTGGTTTGTCAGTGAAATTCATTGTTGGACAAAAATGCAACACCTCTGGTTGTTCTCCTGGAGACTCCAAGACGCAAAAAATATGCAACTGGCCTACCCCCACAAATCTAACACAAACTCATGACTCTATGGCAGCTTGTGGGTTCTTTAGGATCTGGATACCAGGATATTCTGAGATAGCAGAACCAATTTACCAACTACTGAGAAAAAATACTCCATTTATCTGGGGAGAAGAGCAAGAAGAAGCCATGCAATTACTAAAAGAGGCCTTAGTATCTCCACTGGTTCTAAGACCTCATGACTATCAGAATACTGAATGCCCACATATTTTGACAGTGGATCCAAGCCCTATATGAGCTGGAGCACTACTTGGCCAAGAGGATGAAGATGGCAACTGCTAGGACTGCAGATATGAGAGCTGCGTATTTTCTCCTAGAGATCAAAGATACTCATAGTTCAAGAGAGAGCTACTAGGAGTTGTGAAGATGCTGAGGAAGCTGAAGTCACAACTCTACATGACACATTTCATACTGGAGACAGATGCTAAGCCACTTATAGGAATGATAGACAAGCCTGACCTACCGGATGATGCCACAAGCCAATGGATGGCATGGCTGAAAATGTTAGACTTTGAGGTTAGACATATCCCTGGCAAGACAAATGTTGTGGCTGATGCACTCTCTAGGAAGGGACCACAATTATCTGAAGATATGAACCCTGACTTTGATGACATAATTGATGCAGAAATCCAACAAATACACCTGAAGAAGCCCAGCAACCCTACATGGAATATCCTCCAAGACTATCTGAAAACCTTAGAGAAGCCACCAGGAATGAGCCTACAGGATTTCAGAAAGCTTAGGAAGAAGGCCCATCTTTTCTAAGTAAAGGATGGCCTCCTCTTCAAATGAGTAAAGCCTGGACAGACACCAAGGTGAGTTATAGTCAAGCCCCAGGAACAATGGACTATTATGTCAAGCCTTCAAGAAGGAAGCCCTGGTGGTCATAGAGGAAGGGAAGCCAATTACAATACTGTTTCCAGCAGATATTACTGGGAGCATATATATCATGATGTCCAACACTTTGTTGAATCTTGTGACATTTGCCAAAGAAGGACAATCAAGAGATATGCGGAACAGCTCCATTCAACCTACACACCTTGCCTATGACAGAAGGTTGGCATTGACCTGGTCCACATGCCAACTGCTGGAACCAAGAGGTACCTAGTTGTTGCCAGAGATGATCTGAGTGGATGGGTAGAAGCTTGAGCTCTGTCCTATAACAAAAGCCACACAATATGGAGATTTATTCTTGAAGATAAAATATGCAAATTTGGCTGCGTCAGCCAGTTTGTGGCTCACCAAGGAGATATGACTTCAAATTGCCAGTGTAGTTTACAGTTGTTACAGTATTGGAAGCTTTAGTACAATACTCTATCAAATGATGTTAAAGCCAGTACCATTTAGAGTGACGCTAACATATCCAGAGTTGGGGATTGTGGCTCAATAATTGTATTCATAACAAACTAGTGGCTTGATAACCTACAAATCAGCTAGCAATATCCAGTATTCCTGAACAAGTCCAAGAGACTTCGCTGCCTCCTGCTACCATGACATGCCCAGCCCAGAGTATAACTATGCAAGTCTCATGGCTGCCTTTGCCCAGCTGCAACAAGTCAATGCACACCTCAGAAACTCTGTTGCTCAGCTCCAGAGCCAAAATGCTCAACAGCCTATCCAGGCTCCCTCCTACCATGATCCCAAGATCACCTCCACTACCAAGTTCAGTGGCTCCGAGAATGAATTCTGAGGTGTCTTCAACATAGTGAAACACCACTTGTCACTACAACCCAGTTGGTTTCCAACAGATCAAGCAAAAGCTGGTTATATCTCTAGCCTGCTGACTAGAACCACCCAGAAATGGTTGTCCCCTTTGGTGGAAATCAACTCCCCTCTACTCAGCAACTACCATGCCTTCCTCACAGAAATGGAGCTAATATTTGGCAACATTGATCAAGCCAGAACTGCTGCCAACAAGATCAAGAACTTGAAGCAAGGAAACAGACCTGCATCCATGTATGCTTATGAATTCCAGCTACTAACCAGTGGTTTGAGCCTTTGGGGTGATGCTGCCCAAATAAGTCAATTTCAAGACAAGCACAATGCGGAAGTCAATGACTTACCTCTCACTCTCCCTGAACCAACCACCTTGTGTGAAGCTATTCATCAAGTAATCCAATATGACAATTGTCTTTTCCAGAAGAAACAGAAATTCCAACATACTTATCAGTTAACCACCTTCCTAGAAATCCAGTCACCCAATACTGAGCCTGATGATCCTATGCAAATTGACAGTGCTGAATATAAGAAACTCACAAAAGAAGAAAGATCTAGACATCAACAGGCAAACCTCGGCATTTACTGTGGCCAGCCAGGCCACTTTGCCAGTCTTGTCCTAACTAGAAGTCTAGCTTCAAGCTCCTGCTGGCATCCTGTGAACAATCTTCTTCTGAATTATTGGGAAACTCCAATATCCAGTTACACTGACAGGCTTGCAACTGGACCCTCCAATGAAAATCCAGCACATTCAAGAAACATTATACTCTACCAAGTCCATCCAGTCCTTAAGAATGCCTGTCAATATCCACCTCCCTGCATCCGGCCCTGTCTGTGTCCTTGCCCTCATTGATTCTGTGGCTTCCTCCTGTTTCATTGACCAGTCTTTTGTCCAGAAGCACAAAATCCCCATTGTCCTGAAATCCTGTCCTGTCCAAGTAGAAGTTATTGATGGAAGGTCCCTCTCTTCTGGTGCTGTTACCCATGAGACATGTCTACTTCAGCTGTCCAGTACTGGTACCCACAAGACACTAGCCTTAAACATCATCACCTCTTCCCACTACTCCATAGTCCTTGGAAGCTCATGGCTTAGTCACCATAGCCCAGCTATCAACTGGAAGACCAAAATCCTGACATTCCCCAGAATCCACCATGTCAACTCCATGAAACCACCTGATTTTTCAGGTAAAGGAGTATCCTTTCCTAAGCTATCCCGGACCCAGGAGCCCATCATCACTGAAGGAACCCCCTCCCTCAATGGAATACCTGCCAATTTTCAAGAGTTTGCCCATGTCTTTGACAAGAAGAAAGCCAAACTACTCCAGCCCATAGACCTGTGATTGTCCCATTGACCTTGAAGAAGGAAAAACCCCTCCTTTTGGCCCTATTTACAACCTCTTGCAACCCAAGTTGAAAGAACTCCATGGCTACATTGAAGAAAACCTCCAGATAGGTCTCATTTGGCACTCTAAGCCCCCAGCTGATGCCCCAATCCTCTTTGTCTAAAAAAAGAATGGTACCCTAAGAATGTGCGTAGACTACCATGCACTGAATAAGATCACAATCAAGAACCAGTACCCTTTGGCCCTGACCAACACCCTGTTGGATCAACTCTCTGCTGCCAAAGTATTTACTAAGATTGGCCTCAGAGGAGCATATAACCACATCAGGATCAAGCCTGGTGATGAATTGAAAACTGCGTTCAGAACAAGAAATGGTCATTTTTGTTGTAAAAATTTGTAATTCCACCTAAAAACTCACCTAACTTAGTCACTTAGATCATTACCCTCAAATCCTGGAGAATACTGACCAAATTCCTTGTCAGGATTTACTTATAATATTTTCACCAAAATACCAGGTACCCAGAACATGAAAATTTTCAAAGTTGTCCAAACAGCCCCAAACTTTGTACACATGTTCTTGGGACCTTCCTTAATCTATTCTACATGTTTGTTATGCCAATACTAGGTAAAAGTATAAGTACTACCTTTACATTCAATAAATCATTCAGTGAAAACCACATAATCACTTGTTCTCCCAATTACTTCCAATATCTCCAAGACTCTTACAACAGGTTATGAGCCCAAAGCTGGCACTCTCTGCAATGTCTACTGCTGTTATTACCGGAATTTTTCCCTCTGCTGAAAAGCTGGATGGATCTAACTACCAAGTGTGGAAGGTGAAGATGAAGATGCTGCTACAAGAAAGAGGTCTCTAGGATATTGTGATGGGAGAAGGATGCCCTTCTAAAAACATGGGAGAGGAAGCCTTAAAGTACCACAATAAAGAACAAAGTGCCTTTAAGTGCATTTGCCTTAATGTTAAAGACAAGTTGCTAATTCAATGCTCAAGAGCAAAAATAGCAAAGAATGCCTGGAAGGCATTAGAAGACACCTACCAGTCATGTTCAGCTGCCAAGAAAATATATCTGATACAAAAATTCTTTACTATAAAGATACTGCTAGGCAAAGAAATGAAAAATATAATTAACAGAATTATCCTGCTACTAGATGAGACAGAATCTGTGGGTGTACAGCTACTGATGAGGATGTGATAGTTGCCATCCTGAATAGCCTGACATACAGGTTTCAAGGCCCTGTATCAGCCCTAGAGTCCAGACTGAAGATTTGACCTTAAACTAGGTATATGGAAGGCACCTGGATGAAGAATTAAGAAAATCAAGTACCAATAAGAAGGAAGAAGAAAATGCTTTAATAAGCAATGATAACCAACAAAGGAGGTACCCAAGACCCTACAAAGTCAACAGCAACCTGTTTTGTAACTATGGCAAAAGGAAAGGACACACATCAGACCTGTGCTTCAAAAGAAAGATGATCAGCAAAAGAAGCCTGAATATGGAAATGCTGCAACAACTGAAGATGGACTACTCATATCTGCACTAAATATGACCACAAACAAGGATTCTCAGATATGGAATATTGACTCTGGAGCATCTCAACACTTTACAAACCAAAAAGAACTTTTTAACCAACATCAAGAAATTCCAATCAAGAACGTTTTCATGTGTGATAATAGAACACTTGATGCAGTAGGAGAAGGAACTATGCAAGTAAACCTAAGAAGCTGTGAAGGAAGCCACACCTTGACTTTCAAAAAAGTACTCTATGCACCAGAAATAGCCAAGAACCTACTATCTGTAAGCAAGGCACTGCTGAAGGACTCAGTTTTAGCTTTGACAACTCTGAATGTAAGATCACTGATCAAAATGGTGCCCATATTGCTTTGGGTATCAGAGATCAGAATCTACACAAGTTGACTTATATATTACATCATATTTGGAAGCCAATATAAGTAACTTGAATGAAAAAACACCAATTCTTTGACAGAGGAGATTTGGGCATATCAATTTTGAGTATTTGTGCAAAATGATGAAAGATCAGCTAATTTCTGGAGTAAAAATTGATCCCCCTGCTAATTTGGAGGACTGTGAAGCCTGCATATATAGGAAACAAGCCAGACAGCCATTCAAGAGCTCTGGTTGGATCAAAACTAAGAAAAAATTAGATTTAATTCAATCAGATTTGCGTGGACCTATGCAAAATTTATCCATATGCGGGATGACGTATTTAATCACCTTTATTGATGATTATACAAAAACACATGGGTCTACTTCATGGAGTGAAAGGAAGAAGCTCTGTCTAAGCTCTGGGTATTTAAAGCCATGGTGGAGAGAGAAACTGGCAAAAAAATCAAGAAAATATGCTCTGACAATGGTGGATAATATACCTCAAAACTCTTCATCCACTTCTGGAAAATTCATGGGATGAAGCAAGAGACCATTGTATCATACTCCCCACAGCAAAATGGAGTAGCCAAATGTGCTAACAGATCAATAATTGATATGGCAAGATTTATGAACCATGATCAAAAATTATGCTTTGATTTTTGGGTGGAGTCTGTTGCCACTGCTGTATATCTTAAAAATAGGAGTTATAACAGAATACTTGGTGAGTCTGCTTTATTTAAAGCATGGTATGGATACAGACCAAATGCAGAATATCTAAGAATATTTGTGTGTACAGCATATGCCAAGAAACTGCCTGGAAATCAGTCAAGACTGGAACCAAAAAGTGTAAAATGCATATTTTTGGGTTATTGCAATGAGAGTAAAGCATACAGACTCTACAATACCAAAGCAAAGAAGCTAATCAAGTCCAGGGATGTGCTGTTTGATGAAAATTCAAAACTCCCACACAAAAATGACATCAGATGATGACAAATATCTGATCTCAAGTCCACCAATTGCCAGGATTTAATCAGAGTAAAACAATGAAGATTTTTCCACTCCAGAGAACTCTACAACCAGGGATCAGCCAGAATTAGTGCCCAGGAATATCCTAGATGTGATCATTCCAGTATCAAATGCCAGGAGATTAAATTGGACAAGAAATAGCTCAAATTACTATATCAATGAGGGTACAAACTTAGCCTATGCCTATTCAGTCCATATTGATGAGCCCCAGACTGTAAAAGAGGCCCTAAATAGCCCTCAGACAAAGTTTTGGAGATCTGCAATGACTGAGGAATATCAGGCCCTGATGGAAAATCAAACTTGGGACTTAGTCAAATTACCAATTAACCAAAATTAATTGGATGCAGATGGATCTGCTTGCTCACCTGACCTTGAGAGGCCTTTCATCATAGCAACTGATGCCTCTGACTTTGCTCTTTGTGCAATCCTTTCCCAGTACAATGACAAGAATGTACTACACCCTATAGCATTCTACTCCTGGAAATTTACTCCAGCTGAAGTAAACTACAATATCTATGATAAGGAACTAATTGCAATCATAGTTGCCTTTGAACAATGAAGACACTACCTTTACAGTGCAGCCCAAAAGATAAAGATCTTCTGTGACCACAAGAACCTTGAGTACTTTACCATTTCAATAGTACTAAACTGGAGACAAGCCAGATGTTCCCTCTTCCTGTCCAGCTTTGAATTTGTCATCACCTATAGACCAGGTATATAACAGGGAAAACCTGATGCCCTGTCTAGAAACGTGGAGTATTCCCTTGAAGAAGGGGATGATGCAGGTTGGCAAATGAAAAACACGGTACTCAGCAAAAGACACTTTGAGCTCCTTGCCACCCAGTCCTCCAGTATTATTATTCCCTCACTCCTTGAGTAAGTCAAGGCCAGCCAAGCCACCTGTTCCATAGCCACAACAATCAAGAAATATCTCAAATCCTCCATTGACCCACCACCCAAGTTCCCAAACCTCCAGTACCTACATCTAGTCAATGACATCATCTACCACAAGCGCCAACTTTTTGTTCCAGACCTTGATACCCAGTTGAATATCATCCATTCTTGCTATGATTCAATGGCTGCAGGACATTTTGGTACTGCCAAAACCATGAATGCAACCAAGAGCCTTCTGGTGGCCCAAGATGATATCTCTTGTCAAGGAGTACCTCCAATCCTGTGATGCATGTAACTGTGTAAAATCTGCTAGACACCAGCCATATGGACTTCTCCAACCCTTGCCAATCCCTGACCAGCAATGGAAGTCAATTTCAATGGACTTCATCACTGACCTCCCAGAATCCAACCAATTCAATTCTGTTGTAAGAGTCTTGGAGATATTGGAAGTGATTGGGAGAACAAGTAGATTATGTGGTTTTCACTTAATGATTTATTGAATGTAAAAGTAGTATTTATACTTTTACCTGGTCTTGGCATTACAAACACAAAGAATAGGTTAAGGAAGGTCCCAAGAGCATGTGTGCAAAGTTTGGGGCTGTTTGGACAACTTTGAGAATTTTCATGTTCTGGGTACCTGGCATTTTGGTGAAAATATTCTAAGTAAATCCCAACAAGGAATTTGGTCAGTATTCTCTAGGATCTGAGGGTAATGATCTAAGTGACTAAGTTAGGTGAATATTTAGGTAGAAATACAAATTTTTAAAACACTCCCACTCAGCTAAATGTTCATACTGACTAGTCCTAATTTTGACCTAAGATATTCAAGCTTGTCTCTAGCTAATGGTTTGGTAAATATGTCTGCAATCATTTCATCTGTAGGACAGTAAACTAAGCTAACTAAGTTATTCTCTATAGCTTCACGTATGAAATGATGTCTAATATCTATGTGCTTGGTTCTAGCATGAAAAGTTGAATTTCTACCTAATTGTATACATCCTTGATTATCTTGAAATAAAGTAATAGGTGTTTTTTGACATAGGCCTAAATCTGTAAGGAGCTTTCTTAACCACATTGCTTCTTTTGTTGCTTCACAGGCTGCCATATACTCTGCCTCTGTAGTAGAAAGTGCTACGGTTGGTTGCTTTCTTGAATTCCATGAAATTGCTCCTTTACAGTAAAGAAAGGTGTATCCTGTGGTGGATCTTCTGTCTTCCAAATTTTGTCCCCAATCAGCATCTGAGTATCTCACAAGATACTGTTCTGAATCATTATAAGTGTATTTTAAGCAGATATCAGCAGTTCCTTTTAGGTATCTAAAAATCCGCTTAACTGCTGCAATATGATTAGATCCATAATTCTGATTATGTTGGCTGACAACACCCACTGAATATGAGATATCTGGACGTGTTCCAAGCACGATATACATCAGACTGCCAATTATAGATTGATAAGGAAAGTCAGGGCTTTCAAATGGCACCAAGCTCTCTTGATTTGGTTGAGTTTTGACCAAGTTGAGGTTTGTCTCCATTGGGGTAGCTGCCAGTTTACAGTCTTCCATTTTGTACTTCTTTAGTATATCTTGAATATACTTGGATTGGCTTAGGGTAATAGTCTGGGTACTTCTGTCTATGGAGAACTTAATCCCTAAGTAGTAACTAAGTTCTCCTAGATTGGACATCTTGAACTCCTTAGATAGGCTGGATTTAGTCTCTTCCAATGTTTCAAGGTTATTCGCCGCTATAATAAGATCATCCACATATAGAGCTAATAGAACTGGATTTGCTCTATCTGGCTTATAGTATATACTATAGTTAGCATTACTCCTTTTGAAACTCAAAGATTCCAAATAAGAATCTATCTTGCAATTCCAGGCTCTCGGTGATTATTTGAGTCCATATAGTGACTTTTTAAGCTTGGAGACCAAATGGGGGTTATCTTGGTCAACAAACCCATCAGGCTGGTCCATATACACATCCTCATCAAGTTCTCCATTCAAAAATGCAGTTTTTACATCCATTTGATGAATAAAAAACTTATATTTGGCTGCAATAGCCAATATTACTCTGATGGAATTAAACTTGGCTACCGGTGCAAAGGTCTCAGTATAGTCAAGTCCTTTTGTTTGAAAGTATCCTTTGGCTACAAGTCTTGCTTTGTATCTTTCAATTGTGCCATCAGCCTTGTATTTTGTCTTGAAGACCCATCTGCATCCAATTGATTTTTGGTTGACTGATAATTTGACTAAGTCCGAAGTTTGATTTTCCATCAGGGCCTGATATTCATCAGTCATTGCAGATCTCCAAAACTTTGTCTGAGGGCTATTTAGGGCCTCTTTTACAGTCTGGGGCTCATCAATATGGACTGAATAGGCATAGGCTAAGTTTGTACCCTCATTGATATAGTAATTTGGGCTATTTCTTGTCCAATTGGATCTCCGGGCATTTGATACTGGAATGATCACTTCTGGGATATTCCTGGGCACTAATTCTGGCTGAACCATGATTGTAGAGTCCTCTGGAGTGAAAAAATCTTCATTGTTTTGCTCTGATTCAATCCTGACAATTGGTGGACTTGAGATCAAATTTTTGTCATCATCTGATGTATTTTTTGTGAAAAATTTGAATTTTCATCAAACAACACATCAATGGACTTAATAAGCTTCTTTGCATTGGTATTGTAGAGTCTGTATGCCTTACTCTCATTGCAGTAGCCCAAAAATATGCATTTCACACTTTTTGGCTCATATTTTGACTGATTTCTGGCCATTTTTTTGGCATATGCTGTACACCCAAATATTCTTAGATGTTCTGCACTTGGTCTGTATCCATACCATGCTTCAAATGGAGTAGAATCACAAAGTATTATGTTATAACTCCTATTTTTAAGGTATACAGCAGTGGCAACTGATTCCGCCCAAAAATCATAGGATAATTTTTGATCATGGATCATAGATCTTGCCATATCAGTTATTGATCTGTTTGCTTGTTCTGCAACTCCATTTTGCTGTGGGGAGTATGGTACAGTAGTCTCTTGCTTTATCCCATGAATTTTGCATAAGTGGATGAAGAGTTTTGAGGTATATTCTCTACCATTGTCAGAGCGTATTTTCTTGATTTTATCACCAGTTTCTCTCTCCACCATGGCTTTAAACTCCCTGACCTTAGACAGAGCTTCTTCCTTTCTCTCCATGAAGTAGACCCATGTGTATCTTGTATAATCATCAATATAAGTGATTAAATACTTCACCCCACCTAAGGATAAATTTTGCATAGGTCCACACAGATCTGAGTGAATTAGATCTAATTTTTTCTTAGTTTTGATTAACCCAGAGCTCTTGAACAGTTGTCTAGCTTGTTTCCCATATATGCAGGCCTCACAGTGCTCCAAATTAGCTGGGGGATCAATTTTCACTCCAGAAATTAGCTGATCTTTGATCATTTTGCGCAAATAATCAGAATTGATGTGCCCAAATCTCCTGTGCCAAAGAATTGGTGCTTCTTCATTTAAGTTACTTATATTGGCTTCCAGATATGATGGAATATAAGTCAACTTGTATAGATTCTGATCTCTGATGCCCAAAGCAATATGAGCACCATTTTGATCAGTGATCCTGCATCCAGAATTGTCAAAACTGACACTGAGTCCTTCTGCTGTGGCCTTGCTTACAGAGAGTAGGTTCTTGGCTATTTCTGGTACATAGAGTACTTCTTTAAAGGTCAGTGTATGGCTTCCTTCACAGCTTCTAAGGTTTACTTGCATAGTTCCTTCTCCTACTGCATCAATTGTTCTATTATCACACATGAAAACCTTCTTGATTGGAATTTCTTGATATTGGGTAAAATGTTCTTTTTGGTGTGTAAAGTGTTGAGAAGCTCCAGAGTCAATATACCACATCTGAGAGTCCTTGTTTGTGGTCATATTTAGTGCAGACATGAATAGTCTATCTTCAGTTGTTGCGGCATTTCCATATTCAGGCTTCTTTTGCTGGTAATCTCTCTTTTTGATACACCGGTCTGATGTGTGTCCTTTCCTTTTGCAGTAGTGGCAAAATAGGTTGCTGTTGTCTTTGTAGGGTCTTGGGTACCTCCTTTGTTGGTTATCATTGCTTACTAAAGCATTTTCTTCTTCCTTCTTATTGGTGCTTGATTTTCTTAATTCTTCATCCAGGAGCCTTCCATATACGTAATTTAAGGTCAAATCTTCAGTTCTGGACTCTAGAGTTGATACAAGGCCCTGAAACTCATCTGTCAGGCTATTCAGGATGGTAACTATCACATCCTCATCAGTAGTGGGTATGCCCACAAATTCCATCTCAGCTACCAGCAGGGTAATTCTGTTAATTAGATTTTTCATTTCTTCTCCTGGCAGCATCTTTGTAGTAAAGAATTTTCTTCTCAGATACATTTTTTGGCAGCTGAACATGACTGGTAGGTGTCTTCTAATGCCTTCCAGGCATTCTTTGCCGTTTTTGCTCTTGATCATTGAATTAGCAATTTGTCCTTGACATTGAGGCAAATGCAGTTAAAGGCGCTTTGTTCTTTCTTCTGGTACTTTAAAGCTTCCTCTCCCACGTTTTTAGGAGGGCATTCTTCTCCCATGACAACATCCCAAAGGCCTCTTTCTTGTAGCAGCATCTTCATCTTCACCTTCCACACTTGGTAGTTAGAGCCATCCAACTTTTCAGCAGAGGGAAAAATTCCAGTAATAGCAGTAGTAGACATTGCAGAGAGTGACAGGTTGGGGCTCATAACCTGTTGTTAGAGTCTTGGAGATATTGGAAGTGATTGGGAGAACAAGTAGATTATGTGGTTTTCACTTAATGATTTATTGAATGTAAAAGTAGTATTTATACTTTTACCTGGTCTTGGCATTACAAACACATCAAATAGGCTAAGGAAGGTCTCAAGAACATGTGTGCAATGTTTGGGGCTGTTTGGACAACTTTGAGAATTTTCATGTTCTGGGTACCTGGCATTTTGGTGAAAATATTCTAAGTAAATCCCAACAAGGAATTTGGTCAGTATTCTCTAGGATTTGAGGGTAATGATCTAAGTGACTAAGTTAGGTGAATATTTAGGTGGAAATACAAATTTTTACAACAAATTCAATCCTGGTAGTGGCAAATTGGCTCACCAAGATGTCTCACTTTTCTCTCTGCTCAAAGAACATAGATGCTAAGGAGACTACCCACTTAGTGGTCAAGAGCATTTTCTGGCTCCACAGTATCCCCAGTGACATTTTATCAGATAGAGGACCCCAGTTCATATCAAAATTCCAGAAACACTTTATGCAATATCTTGGTGTGCAAGTAAAGCTCTCAACTGCTTTTCATCCATAGTCAGATGGCCAGACAGAGAGAATCAACAAGATCCTTGAACAATACCTCCAGTGCAATATTAGCTATCAGCAAGACAACTGGACCCAACTGCTACCACTTGCAGAATATGCCTACAACAACCCATGTCATAATGCAACAGGTCTCACTCCATTCTATGCAAATCATGGTTTTCATCTGCAATTTGATATTCAGATCCCAACCAACCCTATGAGCCCCCCAGCAGCCAAACATGCATCAACAACTCTAGAAATTCAAGAAACACTCAAGAAAGAACTATCCTTAGCTCATAAGGGGTACAAGAAGCTTTCAGGCAACAAACAGCAGCCTAGCCCCAAGCTTAATTAAGGAGATTCAGTATGGCTCTTGAGAAGAAGCATTACCACCAGCCACCCTTGAAACTAGGTCCATTCAAGATCAAGAAGAAACTTAATCCAATTGTGTACCAACTACAGTTGCCACCAAGTATGGAAATTCATGGCACATTCCTTGTATCCCTCCTAGAACTATTCCATGAAGGTACTCTACCCAATTAGCACCCAGCAAATCCCCCAGCCATTGAGTGGACAAACACCAAGAGTTTGAAGTTCAGCAAGTGTTGGATTCAAAGTACATCAGATCCCAACTTCACCATCTGGTAGATTGGGTGGGTTACAGCCCAAATGATCAAGCTTGGGAGCCAGCAGCAAACCTAACAAACTGCCAAGATCTAGTTGCGCTATTCTACCAGATATACCCCTACAAGCCAAAGCCAAAAGCTTGAGGAGAGCTCCTCAAAGGAGGAGAATAGTGGCATGATCACATGACATCCTGGTCTCCAATTATCTGGCCAAATCAAGTCCAATGCCATATATGGTTACTACATGTCACATGCCCTAGTCACAAGATCAGCCAACCCCTGACATTTCTCCATGTGATAGTCCAGTCTGTTCTTTAGTATATTAGGCTTGTTCCATTGGATAGTGCCACATTGAGCCATGAGTGCCTAATGATGCCATAGTGTGCCAGAGAGATCAAGTGAGCCTACACTTTGCCACAGCATGTGAAACATAGCTGTGCATCTTCATGTAAAGCAGTCCCTGTGTTTCACCCATTGCACAGGAGAAAATCCTTTTTTTGACCTTTTTTTGTGGATCAATGTAGCTCAGGATATGTAAGAGCACAGGAGAACTGAAGATATGCATCTGGTACTCAATACCCATGGCACTCTGAATCTAGCTCCTGTAGCTTGTATCATGTCACAAAAATGAATGGCACTATCTTGGTCCACTGGTACTATCTGGCACTATATTTAAATATTAGCCCTAAAGTAAGATCTATACAAAGCACTTATAGTGCCAGATAGTACCAGTGGACCAAGATAGTGCCATTCATTTTTGTGACATGATACAAGCTACAGGAGCTAGATTCAGAGTGCCATGGGTATTGAGTACCAGATGCATATCTTCAATCTGCTTGTGCTCTAACATATCCTGCACAACATTGATCCAAAAAAAAAGGTCAAAAAATGGATTTTCTCCAACACAATGGGTGAAACACAGGGGCTGCTTTGCATGAAGATGCAGAGCTATGTTTCACACCCTGTGGCCAGGTAGAGGCTCAATTGGCCTCTCTGGCACACTATGGCATCATTTGGCACTCATGGCTCAATGTGGCACTATCCAACAGAACAAGTCTATTCTATATTGGCACACTTGCCATGCATTACCCCAGAATTCCATCAGTATTAGCCAATATCTCTTGGCATCCATATTGCCAAAAAGTATATATAGTCCTATCCTCCCTTATGTATTTCTCAGTCTGATGAACACAGGTCTTGAATAAACAGCCTTGCCTTGGAAACACATCTTACCTTGTTGATCCACACCTAAGTTCTTTCATGGTCCTGCCTTGCCTAGATCTACTCTCCTGCCTTGTGTATATTCATAGCATGGCCCACTGATTAACTCACTAGTCAAGAGCTACAAGAACATGACACTACAGTGGCCTAGACAACTTCATCTAGCACTTGGGGCAGATAAGATCACTATAAAACATGGCACAGGCCTATCTCCATTCAAATTGCTTTATGGACACAAATGCATTCTTCCAGTAGAGCTTGACTCCGCATCATGGAACATGCTAGAGTGGAGAACTACTGTGAGTACAGAAGAACTACTGACTGTGAGTACTAAATGCAGTACCCACTCTTTGCCAAAGAGTTCTCCCCAGAGTCCTACCCAAAGTCCCCCAGTATCTTCCCTATAATTTCCCCCCCACACCCTCCCTCCTATCCCTACCCTTATCTAGTTAGAGCACTTACCATAACAGGAAGGTGTTCACACCCCTATTTTATAACACATTGACTATTATCTAAGCCCCCCCAAGTGATATATATATATACCCAATTGAGCCAAAACAGGGAGATTTTGGGGATGGAATAAGCACAAGTCTTTATTACCTTGCTACCTTCTATCAGAAGCTATTCTGAACCAAGTGATACTGACTTGACCTACAAGCTCTCCCACTCACCAAGTACAGTCAGTAATAACCCACACAGACTACATGCATCAAACAGCTTGATCACCATGAACTTGATATTACCAAAGTAGCTGCTAAACTTAAAGCCATAAGACTTCAGAACAAGGAACCATTTGACAAGTCACATAGCCTTAGACCCAAGCTGTTACTGCAAGGAGATCCGGTATTGCTCTATGATTCCACTTTAGACAAACAGTGGAGCTGCAAATTTGACAATAAGTGGTCTGGCCCATTTATTATCTCCAAGGTGATTGGAAATGGAAGCTACTACTTGTCTGAACTTGATGAAACACCACTAAGAGTACCTGTGGCAGGAAACAAATTTAAACTATTTAAGCACTGGAATTTTGCACATTGCATTTAGTTTGCTTTGACCTGAGTTCAAAGCTGAGAGGGGGGTGAATATAGTGGGATCAGAGTGACACCCACAGGCAGATGTGCTCATTCCCACACATTCACTTCCCTAAAAGGAATAAACCGCCCCCTATATTAGTATCATCCCAAATTGCAATATTTTTCATATGTCTATGTGATTATTACTATGTGACCTGGCAAACTATTTGTCACTATTAACCCATTGCACAAGCTATTCCTATTCCTTGCCAAGATGCCAAGATAAGATAGTAACCATATAAGGCAAGTGCCCCAACAGTGCCTATGTCATGTGACCATCCTGGTTTCATAACCCTCCTATCCAACTACCATATGAGGTAACTAGCCAACTGATCTTGGAGGCACTACTTGTGAGGAATACTCAGAGTAGGCATATTTTATTATATTTTTATTGTTTTCCCAAGCTTGTTCTTGTACAGGCAAAGATATTTTTCAGTCCTTGTATCTACTGGTCTAAGCTGCATTCTTATCAAGTCCCTGTTGGTGGAGTTTACAGTTGTTTTGACATTGCAAGCTTTAGTACACTGTCATCTCAAAGGATGTTGAAGCCGGTATAAACTTTTGTTAAGACATCAACTAAGTTGAGGATTGTAGCTCAATAGTTTTCCCTTGACAAGGTTGAGGCTTTATCCCCCTTCACATTAGATTAGATAAAAGACCCAGTATTCCTAGCAAGCTTTGCCTGAGGTTATTGCACCAAGTGAGCACCACACACACACACACACACTTGAGAAGTGTTGGCCGTATTTTGCCCTTTGGACTTATACACTACCACAGCAGGGCTAATTTATTTTTCATAGGGAGTCCAGCAAGCTCTTCACCTTGAGGATTGTATACTATTGAACCATCACAAACTCAAGGCCAAGCAGAATGTGCTTGATCTGATGGATTGGCATTGTCCTGGATTCAGATGATCCAATATACTTAGGGTATGCATGGGTATGCTAAGAAACTATCTTAAGAACAGCAGATACTACCTAAAGTGCAATAGCAAGGATGCCATGGCTGAAAACTAGCAGCTCCCTCAAGAGCCTGTTACTAGCATGGCCAAAAGCTCTGTGTAAGCTGCAAAGAAGTGTCAGGTTGCTAGAAGAGTGCTAGCAAGGAGCAAGCAGGCTGAAGCAGATGCCTCAGTACAATATTTAGCAAAGAAAAAGTGCAGCCCCATTCAAGAGCCACTCAGTTAAAGTAGTAATGAAGGACATGACAATGATAAAATCCATCAGCTTCTTTGGGAGCTTGTTACAACTAGAGCTGAAGGATCAACACAGATGGCAAAGAAATGTCAGGTTGCCAGAAGAGTGCCAGTAAGGGAGAAGCAGACAGATGTGGATGCACCAGTGCAGCATTTATTAAGGAGAGAATGTAGTTCAATACAAGAAGCATCCACACAGATAAGCAGTGAAAAACCTGGCAGGGATAAAGGGAAAGGGAAAGAGTCTACCAAAGAAAGAGACAGGGATGTGTGAGAAAAAGCTGCAGTTAAATGTGATCAAATACTTCACCCCACTTAAGGATAAGCTTTCCATAGGTTCACACATATCTGAGTGAATAAGATCTAATATATTCTTAGTTTTCATTAACTAGGAGATCTTGAACAGTTCTCTGGCTTGTTGCTCAAATCTGCAGGCTTCATAGTGCACCAAATTAGCTGGGGGAACAACTTTTACTCTGGAAATTAGCTGATCTTTGATCCTTTTGCACAAATAACCAAAATTGATGCATCCAAATTTCTGGTGCCAAAGCATTGGTGATTGTTCTTTTGAGTTACTTACATTGGCTTCCAGATATGATGGAATATGAGTCAACTTGTACAGATTTTGATCTCTAATACCCAAGGCAATATGAGCACCCTCTTGATCAGTATTCATGCATCCAGAAATGTCAACACTGCAACTGAGCCCTTCTGCTGTGGCTTTGCTTACTGGTAGTAAGTTCTTAGCTATCTCTGGTACATGTAGTACTTCTTTGAAGGTAAATGTATGGCTTCCTTCACTGCTTCTGAGGCTTACTTTGATAGTTCCTTCTCCCACTGCATCAAGTGTTTTATTGTCACCAATAAAAACCTTCTTAATTGG
This sequence comes from Basidiobolus meristosporus CBS 931.73, assembly GCA_002104905.1. NCBI lineage: Eukaryota > Fungi > Basidiobolomycota > Basidiobolomycetes > Basidiobolales > Basidiobolaceae > Basidiobolus > Basidiobolus meristosporus. The sequence goes on from MCFE01000729.1 coordinate 39,675, forward strand.
ATTCTCTTGATAATGGGTAAAAGGTTCCTTTGGTGTATAAAGTGTTGATATGCTCCAGAGTTAATATACCACATCTGAGAATCCTTGTTTGTGGTGATATTTAGTGCAAATATGAATAATCTTTCTTTAGTTGCAATATTTCCATGTACAGAATTGTCTGCTGACCATCTCTCTTTTTGAGGCACCAGTCTGATGTGCAACCTTTCCTTTTGCAGTAGTTGCAAAATAGACTGCTACTGCCTTCAAAAGATCCTGGATACCTCCTTTATTGGTTATTGTAGCTTTTTAAAGCACTTTTTCCTCCTTGTTGGTGCTTGATTTTCTTAATTCTTCATCCAGGAGCCTTCTATATATGAGATTTAAGGTCAAATCTTGGGTTCTAGACTCCAGTGCTAAAACAAGGCCCTGAAGCTTGTTGGACAGGCTATTCAGGATGGTTACTATCACATCCTCATCAGTAGCTGGTATGCCCACAGATTCCATCTTATCCACAAGCAGGGTAATTCTGCTAATTAGAGTTTTCATTTCTTTTCCTGGCAGTATCTATGTAGTAAAGAATTTTTGTCTAAGATACATTCTCTTTGCAGCCAAGCATGACTGGTAGGTGTCTTCTAATGCCATCCAGGCATTCTTTGCTGTTTTGCTCTTGAGCATTGAATTAGCAATTTGTCTTTGACATTAAGGCAAATGCAGTTAAAGGCACTTTGTTTTTTCTTCTGGTACTTCAAAGCTTCCTCTCCCACATTTCTAGGAGGTTAATCTTCCTCATGGTAATATCCCTAGGGCCTCTTTCTTGTGGCAGCATATACATTATCACCTTTGACACTTGGTATATTCTAAGTAAATCCCAACAAGGAAATTTAGTCAGTATTGTCCATGATTTGCAGGTAATGATCTAAGTCACTAAGTTTGGTGAATATTTAGGTTGAATTACAAACTTTTACAACAATTTGGACCTTCATAATGCCGTAAGAGTCTTGGAGATATTGGAAGTGGTTGGGAGGACAAGTAGTTTATGTGGACTTCACTTAACGATTTACTGAATGTAAAGTATGTTGTAATTGTTGAATTGTCACCTAAATATTCATGCTAACTTAGTCACATAGATCTTATTCTGTGATTAGCATTCTGTCCTGACTAGATTTCTTGTTGGGATTTTACTTAGAATATTTTCACCAAATTGTCAGGTACCCAGATTATTATTTTTCTCAAAGTTGTCCAAAAGACCCCAAACTTTGCACACATATTCTTGGGACCTTCCTTAACAAACTCTACACGTTTGTTTCCTCTACTTTATCAAAAGTATAAATACCATACTTTTGATCAATAGATCTACAAGTGAATAACATGTAAATCTTCTACTTCTCCACATCACTTCCAATACTCCTCAGAATATTGCAACAAAGTAGTGTCTATACTGTTACATGGTCTTGGCATAGCAAACATGCATAATAGGTTAACAAAGGTCCCAAGAACATGTATGCAGGGTTTGGGGCTTTTTGGACAACTTTGAGTATTTTCATGTTCTGGGTAACTGGTATTTTGGTGAAAATATTCTAAGTAAATCCTGACAAGGAATTTGGTCAGTATTCTCTAGGATTTGAAGGTAATGATCTAAGTGACTAAGTTAGGTGAATATATAGGTGGAATTACAAATTTTTACAGCACTCCCACTCAGCTAAATGCTCATACTGACTAGTCCTAATTTTGACCTAAGATATTCAAACTTGTCTCTATCTAATGGTTTGGTAAATATGTCTGCAATCATTTCATCTGAAGGACAGTAAACTAAGCTAACTAAGTTATTCTCTATTGCTTCACATATGAAATGATGTCTAATATCTATGTGTTTAGTTCTAGCATGAAAAGTTGGATTTCTACCTAGTTGTACTCATCCTTGATTATCTTGAAACAAGGTAATAGGCATTTTTTGACATGGGCCTAAATCTGTAAAAAGCTTTCTTGAATTCCATGAAATTGCTCCTGTACAGTCATGTAAGGTGTATGCTGTGGTGGATCTTCTGTCTTCCAAATTTTGTCCCCAATCAGCATCAGAATATCCCA